>JAJOOE010000811.1:0-35311 GCA_036250405.1 Solanum raphanifolium | reverse complement strand
TACTGCATAAACATTGATGGTATATCTAGATACCATACTATTCATACATTGATGACCTACTCAATTGTCATACTAATCATGTTTTAGAAGCTCTTTCTCAACACTCATCTTAACTTTCTCAAAAAACTCAGTTTAAAACTCAAGTATTGTCTTAAAGAAAAGCTTCTCAAGATTTATAACTCAAAATAGGGTTTATGCTGAAATATACTGATAATGTGGCATAAAACTGGAGCATGTATCTCTGAATAACTGAAATATCTGACCTAACATGTGTAATTCAAGAACTAATGAAATACATAGCTAGGGTTCTAAAATTTATGTAAGAAACTGAGCAATAATATGATAATCTGATTTAGAGCATTTAAATAACTAATTCATGATGATTTGTTGTAATTCTAGAAACCCTAGGTCTGTTCATAATAAGGGGATCAAGAATCTAACTGAATTCTAGGGACCTAATGGGCGAAAGGAACCCACTAGTGAAATCCCACATACCTGGTGACGAATTCCACGGAGAAATCTTTCGATTTCGGGGCTAGAACTGATGGAACCTTGCTGCGTTCTTGAACTAAGGTTCTTGACCTTTTTCTCCTCTCTTAATTCTAATTTTCTAATATTTTGATTAATGAATTGACTTGGATAAGTTCTAGTTATGTTTCTAGGCTTAAATTGATTAAAACCTCATGATTTAGGGTCTAAATGACGTATCTTAGGGGTCCAACGAAATAGGAAAAGACCAAAAGACCCCTGACTTAATTGCTGTCAGAGTGACTGACGGACGGGACTGATGGGTCGTCATTCAATCGACAGTCCGTTGATTGGAACCGTCGGTCGAGTCTGCCCGACAGGGCTTCCCTAAAACGGGCATAACTTTTTACTCGGAGGTCGAAATTTAGCAAACTCAATGGCGTTGGAAAGAGGATTCAATTATCTATCTTACCATAGGTCATGGGACACACAATTCCTTTTGTGCTAAGAGTTATGACCATTTGAAGTTGACCTATCAATAATTTTCATCTAACTGGCTGCTACCCTCACCTACGGTCAGACCTATGGACCGTGCATCTAATGACGGTCCGTGCTGATCAACCGTCAATAGGGACTGAAGCTGGGCTTTAGGGGCATTGATCCACGGACACGAACCACGGTCCGTGACCTGACCTACGGACCGTAGGTCCGGCCGTGGGTCAACACTTGGCCGAATTTCTGGCTGAGTTCTGGGGGAGGTTGCTGACACAAACCACGAACCTACAGGACGGACCGTGGGTCCTCCTACGGTCCGTGCATGGTGCCCATGAGTGCCACCTGCAACACCAGAAATATGCAATCTGGTCTATTTTCAGATACAGGGTGTTACACAGACCATCGTGATTAGCACCCACACTAACACTCCGGTGGGAGAACCATTAATACTAATTAGCTAACCAACTTTAATAAAAAAAACTAAGGCATTTAAGTTACGGAAGCAAGTTAAATGTTAAGGAAAGAAAAGTAGGGAGTTCCCATAAACTCTAACAAGAGTCTAACAAAACAAAGTCAATGTACCAAAACTTTAACAAGATCCATAAGTCTAAACAAGAAGGGTTACAACCCCAAACTAATGAACTAATACCTAACTAGAAATTCCAAATCCGAAATGTGGACAAAGACAGAAAGAAAGCTCATGGCACCCCGGAAGAACTGGCTCACCCTTGAATTCGAACGGTCACTGATCTTCTAAGCGAAGTCTGTCAATAGCCGCCTGAATATGCCTTGTACTCAACAAAGAAATAGCAAGTGTAGTATCAGTACACAACCACAGTGTACTGGTAGGATCACGCGGCTATCCCACTAAGTGCAACATACATAAGTCAAAACAACAATACAATAACATACATACACCGAAAATATACAATATCATCATCATTTTACGAATAACGAACAATTTCACGATTCTCAAATATCACAATTATATCAAGTCATTGGTCCTCTCATGGAACCCAAACCCAAACTATTAGCATACCGGAACGTGGTATCCAATCTAATGTTTATGCCGAAACGTGGCAACCGATCCCATATTTATGTCGGGACGTGGCAACCGATCCAAGTTAGTGTGTCGGAACGCAACACTCTATCCATTCAACAAGCCACAATCACAATCACAATCACAAAGTACATTCTCATAATCATACAATCAAGTCATGATTCATGGCATTCATCATTCATATATCCTCATTTACAATTAATGTGATCAATAATGCAATATTCACATACATACATGTATCATAATGAAGCAAGAACAAACATACATCACATAATCATAGAATCACAACCATCACCTACCTCGAAACAAGCTTGAAACCCCTAAAAACTTGATTCTTCCCTTTTCAAATTCGTTCCACTTGTTCTTGGTCTACAAACAATCATAATAACGCGGAACTCAGTAAACAATCACTACTTACCCAAATTACTAACAATTCTATCAACCCTAGATCATACCCAGATTAGGGTTTTTTCCACCATAATTCTCAAATTAAAACTCTTCCCCATCGATTATTACCCATTAGATTATGTTCTACAGATCGAAAAACATATTCGGGGAGTGAAAATCTTACCTTTAGCCTTAAGAGTGGTGGAAAACTGTCAAGAAAAGCCCTGGGTTCATTCCTTACCTCTCAAGTTAAAAAATTATAGAATAAAATGTTTTTGGGATTTATTTTTACTTTAAGTCGCGTCTGCCCCGCCATAGCGGCACTCACCCAGCTACAACAGCCCCGCCCTGGTGGCAAAAATCCCACCTCAGCGGTTTTCACGAAACCAGTAAGTAAAATTAATAATTCCAAGACCACATTTCACAACACGCCTTCAATCAACGACACTCAGAAACTACCCGTTCACGCTAAGATCAATTCCGGGAGTTCTACTCGCCCCAATTCAATTTTGTAAAGTCGTACGGGTTACTTAACGCCTTAGTTATCTACTCATGTGATCAAAATGATAATTAAATCACCCTATTGCTATCAGATTTCCCTAGACCTCACAGACTCCGATTTCATCCAAATCTTGACTAGGTTGGAAAATCTCAAGTGACTACGAAAAAGTTTTTCTGCCTAAAAAATTTCCCGATGGTTTTTCTATAACAATGAAACCTGGTCGTTACAACAGATACCAATTTACCCATCACTCGTCCCTGAGTGAGAAACTTAGGAAAAATAGGCTAAAGAAAGAATGGAGTAGTACCTGAATCGACGAACAATTGGGGATACTTGTCTAGCATGTCCCTCTCGGTTTCCCAAGTAGCTTTCTCGACTAGAAGATTCTTCCATTGAACTTTCACATACTTAATCTCCTTGGTCCTCAACTTACGAACATCACGATCAAGAATTGGAACCGGTTCCTCCTCATATTGGAGCTCTTTGTCTAACACAATTGAGTCCCACTTAATGATATAATCTATGTCACCATGATATCTCTTCAACATGGATACATGAAATACCGGATGAACTCCTGATAGGTTAGGAGGTAAAGCCAATCTATAAGCCACTGGACCTACACATTCAAGAATCTCAAAGGGACCAATGTATCGCGGACTTAGCTTGCCTTTCTTGCCAAATCTCATCACCCCTTTCATGGGTGATACCTTAAGAAGAACATTCTCGCCAGTCTAAAATGCCATGTCTCTTACCTTATGATATTTATACTTCTTTTGTCTACTCTGGGCTGCTAAGAGTTTAGTTTGGATACTCCTTACCTTATCTTGAGCATCCTTTACTAAATCAACCCCCAAAGGATTCACATCTCGAGCCTCAAACCATCCTATGGGTGATCTACATCCCCTATCGTATAATACCTCAAATGGTGCCATATCTATGCTTGAGTGATAACTATTATTATAAGAGAACTCACACAAAGGTAAGAACTTATCCCATGCCCTCCAAAATCAATCACATATGCCCTCAACATTTTTTCTAACACTTGAATAGTCCTCTCCGACTGCCCGTCCGTCTGTGGATGGGAAGTTATACTAAAGGTGAGTTGTGTGCCCAATTCATCATGTAATTTCCTCCAAAACTTGGAGGTAAACTACGTACCACAATCTAAGATGATAGAAAGGGGAACCCCATGCAACCTCACTATCTCCTTCACATACACCTTAGACAATTGTTCAGCATTATAATCTATTCTTACCGGAATAAAATGGGCTGCCTTAGTCAATCTATCAACCACTACCCAAATAGAATCAAACTTCCCCAAAGTCTTCGGAAGACCAACCATAAAATCCATGGCTATCATTTCCCACTACTATATCGGAATTGGCATTCTCTGGAGAAAATCTACAGGCCTTTGATGTTCATACTTTACTTGTTGGCAATTTTGACACTTAGCCACAAACTCCGTTATATCCTTCTTCATGCCCGACCACCAATAAATTCGCTTCAAATCTCGGTACATCTTGGTCACACCCGGATGAATGAAATATCGTGAACCATGAGATTTTGTCAACAATTTCTGAATCAAGTCATCAACTCGAGGAACACAAATCCTTTCTTTAAAACTGAGCACACCTTTCGCATCAAGAGCGATATTTTGTGCCTTACCAATCGTAGTCTTCTTCTTAAGTTCATTCAAATTTTCATCCTTAAATTGTTTGGCCTTGATTTATTCAATGAATGTGACCCTCACTTCAATGCTAGCTAACACCCCACCTCTTTATGAGATGCCAAACTTTATGAATTTAGACTCCAAGGTCTGAATTTCCTTAGCCAAGGGTCGCTTGGACACACTCAATCAAGCTAAACTACACATACTCACCGTTTTTTGACTCAAAGCATCTACCAACACATTAACCTTGCCCGGATGGTATTGAATGGTGACATCATAATATTTAAGTAACTTCATCCACCTTCACTGTCTCAAATTCAGATCCTTTTGAGTAAACACATGCTGCAAACTAAGATGATCAGTAAACACTTCACACTTGACCCCATAGAGATAATGCCACCAGATCTTAAGAGTGAACACTACCGCTGTCAACTCCAAATCATGTGTTGGGTACTTCCTCTAATACACCTTCAATTGACGCGATGCATAAGCTATAATATTCTTATCCTGCATCAACACAACACCCAAACCGGAATGTGAAGCATCACAATAAACAATAAAATCCTTACCTTCTACCGGTAATGCTAGAATAGGTGTGGTGGTTGATGAGTCCACAAATTGGACTCATTTTGGGCTATAGTTTTTTAGAAATTGTGTCCTCAAATGCTTATTTTATCTCAATATCTGATGAAAACCCTTAAGTTTCAGGTATTTGAAGTTTGAAGGAAAGCATGGACACTACGTCACAAAAAGGAACGAAAAGGCTGAAAAGAACGAAGAAATGAATACCTGAGGATCGTTGAGTCCACTTGGCGAGTCGTCGAAGGGTCTTACTTCACCTTTTGTTCCAGTGTGATGAACCTTGAAGGAAAGGATCAAGTCGGTGGAAAAGAGGAGCAGTAGGCGCATCGCCGAGAAGTTCCGCGAAGCAGTACCATGTCGCCCAATGACCTAGAGCACGACGATGTTGAAGGCTTATGCAAGACAGCGATGAACTACACCAAAGAGCGAATCACTGAGTGATCGGCGATTCCGACTAACGACGTCGAATGATCCGCTGCAACACAAATCTATGAAAACTATAAATACTACTTAGAGTTGTGGTTTTTAGAGTCGAACAGTTAATATTATTCTCATATAGAATAGTACTTTTTGATATTTTTGCTCTAAGTTTGAGAGGGTTTTGAAGACTTAAAGATCCAAAGGGTTTCATCTTCAAGATTTGGGTTTAGGTCTCTTTGATTCTACAATTTTTGCCAGTATCAAGACTTATATCTTCATACCCAGTTGAATGCGAGTTCAATTTGGTATAAATTTCTATCTCTTATACATGTGTGGCTAAAAACCCCAATTCTTGGGGTGTGATTTAGCGAATATGAGTTAAGATAATTGTTGGGTCTTGCTTGCTGATAGTTTAATTGTAGTTTAATTGTGATTTTGTTTAGTAGTTGTGGATAAATTTAATGAATTTGTAGTTGCAAATACAAGTTTATTTATGTGTTTTCGACTTGCTCGAGAGAGAGAGGTCGTAAAACTAAAACTACTAAATTGATGGCCGGTGGGAGTGGGTCGATATGAGGTTCAGCTCGAGAGAGGGAATCCTAGTCTCATTCCCACACACTCAGCTCGAGAGAGTGAGTGGGTTAAGGAGTAGGCTGGTCTTAATGCGGCAAGTGGGTGTCCGAGAGGAACGCATTTGAAACGGGGTAAGTTGCTCGAGAGAGAGCTTATCCCCCTAGCCTAGTCACAATTATTCTATGAATCTTCTATTGAAAGCATGTACCCAATAATCTAGCTTAACCCGTATTCCCGTCACATCCCAAGGATCCCCTCTCATTACTAAGAAATCCTTGTTTATTTTGTTGTTTTTACTTACTAGTGACAAAACCCCATTGTAAATTGACACTCTTGGGTCCCCCTTTAATTTACATTGTTTTTAATCGTTAATGTCTTTAGCTACGACTAGTTAGAACTAAATTTTATTTTTCTATTAATTCTCAAAACCACTCTCTTGGGAACGATCTTAACCCTTGGTTGGGTTACTAAACTATTGCACGATCGTAGACACTTGCATCGGAAGTTGTGTCTTTATTACGCAAACATCAAAATGGCGCCGCTTCCGGGGAGTGGTGTTATTTGAGAATTTTTAGATTAGTAGAACTTTTGTTCTTCTTAGTTGTAGTCTACTTACCTAATTTTTAGTTTTGTTTTGTTTGTTGTGTGAATATTTCAGAAAGCATGAGTGTTAATGGTAGCCAGGTAGGCCACCAAGACGACATTGGAAATCTCAACGATGTCCAAGAGGCCAACATCAATGGCCCCCATCTCATGGGAGGTGTTGGAGCCATCCGTTAACCCCCCAGCTGAGGGAAATGCAGTGCTCCAGATAACGAGCACCATGTTGCAACTCTTGCAACTAAAGGGACTTTTCAGCGGACTGGCTCTTGAGGATCCTCACAAGCATCTTCAAAACTTTGTAGATGTGTGCAGACCATTCTCGTTCAAAAATATCTCTCAGGAGTTGGTCCAATTGAGGTTATTTCCTTTCTCGTTGATGGGAGAGGCGTGCAAGTGGCTAGCCGAGCTACCACGTATATCAATCACTTCTTGAGAGGAGTTGGTAACCGCATTTCAAGTGCGATTTTCCCTCCCTCAAAGATGATGTCACTGTGGGATAGCATCCAGAGCTTTAAACGTCTAGAAAGAGAGCCTCTGCACGAAACTTGGCCAAGGTTCAAAATGTTAGTGCTGCAATGCCCAACCCATAGTTTGCCGCACAACGTGCTACTTAAATACTTTTACCGGAGTTTGGATTTGGTAAACAAAGGTGTCGCTGACCAACTCTCGCCTGGAGGCTTAATGCAGCAGCCATATATAGTAGCAACCTAACTTTTAGATGGCATGACAACCATCATGAGAGCATTGTACACTTGCGAGGACCAAGTATCCCCTCTCACATTCAAGCTATCTAACGAGCAGATTGAAAAAGACAATGATAGAGACCAAAACATGGCCAAAATCATGACACAGCTTGACATTCTATCCAAAAATGTCATGGGGGCTGGTGCCCGTAGTGTCGACATTGAGGGGGTCGGCTGTGCAAATCTTGAAGCGATGAAATTTGAAGCCCTATATAACGAGGAGGTAAATTTTCTAGCAAATCAAGGTGGGGGCTATCGTTCAAACTACCCAAGGCAGGGTGGTAACCAAGGTTGGGCTAGAGACAAAGGCTGGAAGGATAGAGATCGTGAATGGAGAGACCGAAATCCAAAATGGAAAGATAGGGAGAAGGATAGATATGTGCCTCCCCATGAGCGCCAGAACCCCAAGGATTAGGAAGGTGGTAGGTATGAGGATATGCTCTCATGTATCCTCAACAAAGTTGAAGGGTCAGACAAAATGCTGAAATGCATGAAAGAAGATGTTTCTACCCTTAGCCAGACCTTCACCTCCCATTATCTTTCAATCAAGCAGTTGGAGACCCAAATGGGCCATATCTCGTCTCACCTCAATCCGAGACAGCAAGCGGGTTTGCCCAGTAATACTATGGCTAACCCCAAGAGTGAGGTTTCAAAGTGGACTTGCGTCGTGTCGCGACGTTAACTAAGGCGTTCTTTCGGAGGCAACCCAAAACCCCTTTAATTGTTTTTTTATTTCTTGGTAAAATAATGGTGTGTTGTTTGTACAGGTTAAAGTATGAGAAGTGTTCGAAAAAGTGAAGGAGGGCAAGCAATAGATCCAGTAGGCGAGTCGCCAAAGAGGTCGTTGAATCCGACCTTGTCTGCCATTTGACACAAGAAATCGTCAAAATTGGAGTCTGTAAAACTCGTCGAGCTTTGGAAATTATTGGCGAATCGCCGACCATGTCGGCGATCACGATGGAAATCGCCATTTGGACCCCCCTCCCGTAAACCAGAGGTCCTGTAAATTTTGGCAAAAAAGCTAAACAGTCGGTGTTACACCGAGTGAGTAGGCAAGCTTGACTAATGTCGTCGAGTGGGTGAAAACTGGATGGCTTTTGCTAGCTATAAGTTTAAAAGTTTCAACTTCATTCACTTTCCCTTACTTTTTATCTGTCCAAACTCATACATGCACTCTAGTTTCTATATTTCTTGCACTTTTAGAGCATTTTAGTTGTTGAATTATGCTCGGACTTGGATTACATTGCCGCTTAGCATTTCAATCCTCTCTTTAGCAACACAAAAGGTTAGTTATCTAAGCCCTAAGTTTAATTTATCATAAACTACACTCATTTGCAATAGCATGATCTGGTTGAAGTGTTCTACTCCTCCCTAAGAGGATTAGATTGTTTACATGCATGATTTAATTTGATATCCTTGCTCGGGGAGTTGTGACTGTTGAATTCCCGTAATTGCATGCCTTAAACTGGATTAAAAATTGTGGGTTGTGCATGATTGTCACTGGGTCTAAGACTAATTTGAGTTGCACATGCCTTAATTTTGTTTTCGGAGGTTGTGGGGTTGAATTTGGGAAGTTGGGTCAAAAGCAAGCACGTTGGGTCATTTGGCGAGCTGGGTCGAGCGCGCCAAACCACTCGGCGGTTCGTCTAAAGTTTCATCTCACATTTAATTCAATGCTAAATTTGATGATTTCTGTAACTTTCAGCGAGAAGCGTGATGTCGCCAAATGTATTCAGCGTCTCGTTGAAAGACTTCTGGTTCACCCTTTGTATGCACCCTTGTAGTCTCTATGCACTACGCTCGGTGAACCGTTTCAAGTAATTGCGCGCTTCGCCAACTGGTTCGGCGAAGTGATTCTGCAATTGAACTGCCTTGTTTTTGTCTGAATACTTTCTAACTTTTTCTCAAAGCTATGCAGAAATGGCTATGCCACCCTAACGAACAAGAGCGAAAAATTTCAGGAAAAATATAAAGGTAACAAACCCTCCCAAAATGGATAACAAGGGCAAGAAGCCCAGTGCCAGCAAGAGAACAAATCCACGAGACCCCATTATTCCTTCATGGAGACGTGGATTCTTCACAGCTATCCACTCATTTTTGGCGGCTCATGACTTAGACAATCTTAGTAAGTCAGTTGCCGCTGAATCTTCTGTTCTAGGCTGACACATCGGGTACTGATGCCCAGATAGATGAAGCGACTATGTAGACAGGATTCCATTTTACCTCTCTCTCTGTCTTTCTTTATTCTATATTCTGGATATTATGTTAGTTATATTTGAGGACAAATTGCTTTCATGTGTGGTGGGGGGAGGCCCACCGTTGTGTGCTATTTGATGTTCGTATTTTGTTTATATTTGGGCTTTGTGCTTATATTATGTTAAATACTGCTTTCTGTGGATGTTTGAGCTTGAGGCTCCTTTTATTTTAAATTGCAAAATGATTTTGACCCGTCCAAATATTTTTGCCACCTCTCATGTGTTGAATGTGGTTGTTCTTTTGCAAAAATTTAAGTCTCGATTCCAATCAATACCGATGACTTGAATAGTGCTCTCAATCAAACGAACATGAATGCGCGACTACGATGAGACCAAATGAAGTTGCATAGACAATATGTGAACTATTTTCATCTCGTTATGACTAGTCTAGTATTGAATTGATTCTCTTGTGATGATCGTTTCACACTAGCTAAAGTGTGGAGTCTTGTTTAACTTATAGTGTCAATGCCTAATGTGATGAGCTTACCTGTGAACTGTGCATGATGGAACCTAGAATTTTCCCCGTTGGTCCGGTCAACTAAGTGATGCTAACTCTTGATTTGATCTTAGGCAACTTCTACGAGTGTGAGCCAATTTGACATATACCTCTTTTGTGACTTACCTTGTGAGTGTGTGAACCGTTTTTGAAAATCCCTTGAGGTTTCCCTTTTCTTTGGAAGAAACTTGATGAAAGCAATGACCTTTCTTTATCCATCACCCATAATCCTCATGAAGTTGTGGTTAGTTGAATAGCCAACTTAGGCCAAAAGCCTAAGTTGGGGGTGTGGTGAAAAGATAGGGGCAAGTCAAGAAGTGCACGGAAAGTCTCCTCTTACCCATGGTTTTGAGAAAAATGGAACCCCTCCATATAAAAAAAAAAGAAAAGAGAAAAGACAGAAAAGAAAAAGAAAAAGAATGAAAAATAAAGTTGTGGAATAAAGTACAAAAGAAATGGGGTTTCCAAACAATTCATGGGAAGTGAATAATAGGATGACTTATGAGCACTAAAGAAAATGATGAAGGAAAAGGAAAGGAAATGTTGTGAGCACCACATTTCATGGGGATGAAAGTCACTAGCCTAAATGAACATCCATTTGCACTCAGCCCCATTATAAGCCTTGAAAAGACCTTTTTTATCTTGAGTGAGCTGAAACAAATGTTGATTGGAAAATACGGGCAAACATATGGGTGGAAGCATGCATTATGTTCTTTCTTGTGAGAGTGAGCATTGCAATTGATTCCAGAACTTTAAATGATTAAACCATTGTGTGAATATGGAATCATTTTATCTGTGAGGGCATTTGAACACTATGGTTGAGCTTGAACTTTCATTTGAAGCAACTATTGTGAGCATGAGATTCGTTGATATTGGTGAGTGACAACTTGAATCTTTGAGTGCACATTTGATTTTTGCATAAGTAAATTGAGTCTTGTTGTGTGCATTCATGATTGAGTCTTATGTAGCACTGTTCGAGACACCCTTTTTGAACGGCTGAACTTGAGTTTGCTTGAGGACAAGCAAAAGTTTAAGTTGGGGTGTTGATGAGTCCACAAATTGGACTCATTTAGGGATATATTTTAATAGAAATTGTGTCATCAAATGCTTATTTTATCTCAATATCTAATGAAAATCCTTAGGTTTCAGGTATTTGAAGTTTGAAGGAAAGCATGGACACTACGTCGCAAAATGGAACAAAAAGGTTGAAAAGAACAAACAAATGAAGGCCTGAGGATCGCCGAGTCCACTTGGCAAGTCACCTAAGGGTCTTACTTCGCCTTTTTCTCCAGTGTGTTGAGCCCTGAAGGAAAGGATCAAGTCGACGGAAATAGGGAGCAATCGGCGCATCGTCAAGAAGTTCCGCGAAGCAGTACCATGTCTCACAATTACCCAGAGCATGACAATGCTGAAGGCTGGTGCAAGACGGTGATGAACTACACAAAAGGGCGAATCATCGAGTTGATCAGCGATTCCGATTAACCACGCCGAATGATCCGCTGCAGCACAAATCTGTGAAAACGATAAATACTAGTTAGAGTTGTAGTTTTAAGAGTCGAACAATTATTATTATTTTCATATAGAATAGTACTTTTTGATTTTTTTTCTCTAAGTTTGAGAGGGTTTTGAAGACTTAAAGATCCAAAGGGTTTCATCTTCAAGATTTTGGTTTTGGTATCTTTGATTCTTCAATTTTGGCCTGAATTAAGACTTAAATCTTCATACCCAGTTGAATGCGAGCTCAATTTGGTATAAATTTCTATATCTTATACATGTGTGGCTAAAAACCCCAATTCTTGGGGTGTGATTTAGCGAATATGGTTTAAGATAATTGTTGAGTCTTGCTTGCTGATAATTTAATCGCAGTTTAATTGTGATTTCGTTTAGTAGTTGTGGATGAATTTAATGAATTTGTAGTTGCAAATACAATTTTATTTATGTGTTTTCGGCTAGTTCGAGAGATAGGTCGTAAAACTAAAACTACTAAATTGATGGTCGGTGGTAGTGGGTCGACATGAGGTTCAGCTTGAGAGAGTGAATCCTAGTCTCATTCCCACACACTCAGCTCGAGAGAGTGAGTGGGTTAAGGCGTAGGCTAGTCTTCATGCGGTAAGTGGGTGTCCGAGGGGAACGCATTTGAAACGGGGTAAGTTGCTCAAGAGAGAGCTTATCCCCCTTAAAGTTTAGCCTAGTCACAATTATTCTATGAATCTTCTATCGAAAGCATGTACCCAATAATCTAGCTTAACCCGTATTCCCGTCACATCCCTAGGATCCCCTGTCATTACTTAGAAATCCTTGTTTATTTTGTTGTTTTTACTTACTAGTGACAAAACCCTATTGTTAATTGACACTCTTGTGTCCCCCTTTCATTTACAATGTTTTTAATCGTTAATGTCTTTAGCTATGACTAGTTAGAACTAAATTTTATTTTTCTATTAGTTCTCAAAACCACTTTCTTGGGAACGATCCCAACCCTTGGTTGGGTTACTAAATTATTGCACGATCGTAGGCACTTGCATCGGAAGTTGTATTTTTATTACGCAAACATCAGTGGTCAAGAGAGTCTTGAGCTTTTGGAAGCTCTCCTCACATTTTTCAATCCATTCAAATGGTATCTCCTTTTCTGTCAAATTTGTCAAGTGAGTGGCAATAGAAGCGAAGTTTTGCACAAATCGACAATAGTAGCTAGTGAGCCCCACAAAACTCTTAACTTCCATCACAGAGCTAGGCCGAACCCAATTCTTAACCGCCTCAATCATTTGGGGATCTATCATTACCCCTTATTTTGAAATTACATGTCCCAAAAACGCAACAGAAGTCAACCAAAATTCACATTTAAAAAATTTCGCATACAACCTTTGTTTCCCCAGAACACCCAGAACAATACGAAGATGGTCGGCATGCTTTTCCTCACTTTTCGAATAGACCAAAATGTCATCAATAAAGACTATAAAAAACAAGTCAATAAATGGCTTGAACACTCCATTCATCAAACTCATGAAAGTTGTAGGCGCATTAGTCAAACAAAAAGACATAACGAGGAACTCATAGTGCCCATAGCGGGTTCTAAACGTCGTCTTGGGAACATCCTCAAGCCTAATTTTCAATTGATGGTAGCCAGACCTTAGATCAATCTTGGAGAAGCTGATGCTCCTTGCAATTGGTCAAAAAGGTCATCTATTCGAGGCAAAGGGTACTTGTTTCGAATAGTGACCCTATTCAATTGTCGGTAATGTATACACATTCTCATACTACCATCTTTTTTCTTAACAAACAAAACTGGCACCCTATGGGGAAGCACTAGGATGAATAAATCCATTATCAAGGAGCTCTTGGATTTGAGCCTTCAGCTCTCCTAATTCTGCCGGAGCCATGCGAAATAGAGGGATAGAAATGGGATGAGTACCAGGTTCTAAATCAATGCAGAAATATATATCTCTATCCGGAGGCATACCAGGAAAATCATTAGGAAACACTTCTCTAAATTATGACACCACAGGAATAGACTCAATAGATGGAGACTCAACCTCAACATCCCGAATATGAGCCAAATAAGAAAAACAATCCTGCTCTACCAGTTCACTAGCCCGAATGGAGGATATGATCTTAGCTTGCTTAGGCTTGTACACCCCTTCCCACTCTAAATTTTTCGTTCCCAGAATTTCTAGAGTTACAGACTTAGTATTACAATGAAGTACAGCATAATAGGGGGACAACCAAGTCATACGTAAGATTATATCAAAATCAGTCATATCCAAAATCACCAAATCAGCCCAAGTCTGAAAACCCATAAACAAAATAGGACAGGAACGATAGACATGGGTGACTATGAAAGACTTTCCAACTGGGGTAGAAACATCGATGGGGGTATCAAGTATATCACAAATCATAGCAAATTGAGGCAAATCGCACGGATACATAAGAATAAGTAGAACCCGGATCAAATAACACATTAGCCATCCAGTCACAGACAAGAATAGTACATGTGATCACTGCGTCAGACGCCTCAGCCTCATTCTTGCCCGAAAAGGCTAACACTGAGCCCTATCATCTTGACGGGCGACTTCCCTGCCTGGTTACGCTGCACCTCTGCCTGCGTTACCATTTTCTCTACCCCCCACAGCCTCACTAATTACCTCCTCGCCCACCTTGTGGATGCTCTCGACCATTATTATTATTTCCCGCGGGTACCACGCTCTAGTCTGTTATTGCGCGGACTCCATCATACATAGGTGGAAATAATCTCTCCTAATATGCCCAGGTTTTCCACAGTTTTAACATGTACGATCAAAAGATGGCATGCTGCCCGCCAAAGGTGCGACTTTCTGGCTATCCTGAATCAAATTATGAGGTGGAGTTCCCGAGTAATTACCTGTAGAGGCGGCCATAGCGGACTGAATTGGTCTGGCTTCAAATGTTGGTCTCCCTCACTCCTTGGAGTAAGAACCTTGAAATTTACCCGAGTTCTTGGACCTTTTAGTCGATGCCTTAGTATGACCGTCTCGCCCCACCCCATCCACTTTCTTAACAAAGTTTGTTACCTCATTAAAGCTCTTCCTTGCAAAGGTCATATAAACGGATAATACCTACAACTCAAAATTTAGTTCCCTAATAAATAAACGGATCTTCTCATCCTCAGTAGTCACCAATTGAGTAGTATATCTAGACAAGGCATGGAACTTGGCCTCATAAGCAGCCACATACATACCACCTTGTTCCAAAGCCATGAACTCATCCTTCTTGCGATCTCTCAAAATCTTAGGCACATATTTCTCAAAAAACAGAGCATGAAACTGGGTCTAAGAGAGTGGGGGTAAAGTTGAAGATCTGCACTCCATATAAGCTCTCCACCACTGCTTAGCCTCACCTTGAAGTTGAAAAGTCACAACCTCAACCCCATGTTAATGGACAATTTCCAACTTATGAAGCCTTTCATAGCAGTCTAAGATAAACTCATAAGCATCCTCACTCTCGGAACCAACAAATACAGAAGGCTTTAGCTTCAAAAACCTATTCAACATTTCATGCTCATTACCAGTCATAACAGAACCCAACAAAGGACGGAAGAAAACATCATTACCTCTAGTTCCACCCACCTTAGGCGCAGGGATAGCAACAGGGGGATTGGTAGGAGCTTGAGTTTCTTGAACAGAAGGAAGCACTCCCGGACCAACCAACCCTTTCAAGAATGACATGATCTACTGAGCTAACACTGGATCCAAAGGAGGAATACATATAAGTCTCAGCCTGCACCTCTTCCTCTTGCCCAAAATTCTCCTCATCCTCAACCTCTATGTTCTCCTCTACCTCTTCATGATGCGCAGGAGGGGACTCATTTTTGGGAGCATCTCCAACCGGTGCTCCATCCCTAGTAGGCACCACTCTTCCTCGGCATCTACCCATAATTAAGAAAAAAGGTGAAAAGAGCGGGTAAATCTAGTTCAATCGGTAAATCTATCTCTTTCTATACTCCTACCTCGACCGCAACCTTTCTCTATAGATTCCCCAACTAGAGCATTGACAAGAGCTACGGGTCTGACGCCGTTGAATCTAGTGTTAACCATCTGTGGACAGAAGAGTGAAGGAGGTTAGATACCAATTTGAATCTCCAGATACCAATTGAAATCAAGTTATAGCACGAAAGGAGACAAGAGAAAACAAAGAGATTTCCTAAAGTCCTATAGCCTCTCGAAGAAAAGTATAGATGTCTCTGTACCATTCTGCAAGAATCTATTAGACTCGTTTTGGTACATCGACATCAACGAACCTAGGCTCTGATACCAACTTTTTCATGACCCGAACCATCATTATTGGCACCCACACTAACCCTTCGGTGGGAGAACCATTAATACTAATTAGCTAACCAACTTTAATAAAAAAAACTAAGGCATTTAAGTTACGGAAACAAGTTAAATACTAAGGAAAGAAAAGTAAGGAGTTCCCATAAACTCCAACAGGAGTCTAAGAAAACAAATGCGGAAATACTACCTAGAACCTGAAAGTCGGTGTACCAAAACTCTAAAGAGATCCATAAGTCTAAACAAGAAGGGTTACAACCCCAAACAAATGAACTAATAACTAACTAGAAAGTCCAAGTCTGAAATATGGACATAGACAGAAAGAGAACTCATGGCAGCCCAGAAGAACTGGTTCACCCTTGAATACGAACGATCACTGATCTTCTAAGCGAGGCCTGTCAATAGCCGCCGAAAGATGCCCTGTACTCAAAAAAAGAAAGAGCAAGTGCAGTATCAGTACACAATTACAATGTACTAGTAGGATCACGCGGGTATCCCACTAAGTGCAACATACATAAGTCAAAACAACAATACAATAACATGCATACACCGAACATATACAATATCATTATCATTTTACGAACAACGAACAAATTCACGATTCTCAAATATCATAGTTATATCAAGTCATTGTCCTCTCATGGAACCCAAATCCAAACTGTTAGCATACCGGAACGTGATACCCGATCCAATGTTTATGCCGAAATGTGGCAACCGATCCCATATTTATGTCGAGACGTGGCAACCGAACCAAGTTAGTGTGTAGGAACACAACACCCGATCCATTCAACAAGCCACAATCACAATCACAAAGTACATTATCATAATCATACAATCAAGCCATGATTCATGGCATTCATCATTCATATATCCTCATTTACAATTAATGTGATCAATAATGCAACATTCGCATACATACATGTATCATAATGAAGCAAGAACAAACATACATCACACAATCATAGAATCACAACCATAACCTACCTCGAAACAAGCTTGAAACCCCTAAGAAACTTGATTCTTCCCTTTTCGGATTCGTTCCGCTTGTTCTTGGTCTACAAACAATCATAATAACACGAAAATCAATAAACAATTACTAATTACCTGAATTACTAACAATTCTATCAATCCTAGATCATACACATGATCCTCATACCCAGATTAGGGGTTTTCCACCATAATTTTCATATCAAAACTCTTCCCCATTGATAATTACTGATTAGATTACGTTATACGAATCGAAAAATGGATTCGAGAGTGAAAATCTTACCTTTTGCCTTAAGAGTGGTGGAAAACTGTCAAGAAAAACCCTGGGTTCGTTCCTTAGCTCTCAAGTTTGAAAATTACAAAATAAAATGTTTTTGGGGTTTATTTTCGACTTTAAGTCGCGTCTGCCCCGCCATGGCGGCACTCACCCCGTTACAGCAGCCCCGCCCTGGCGGCAAAAAGCCCACCTCAGCGACTTTCACGGAACCAGTGAACAAAATTAATAATTCCAAGACCCCATTTCACAACACACCTTCAACCAACGACACTCAGAAATTACCCGTTCACGCTAAGATCAATTCTTGGAGTTCTACTCTCCCGAATTCAATTATGTAAAGTCGTACGGGTTTCTTAACGCATTAACTATCTACTCATGTGATCAAAATGATAATTAAATCAGCCAATCGCTACCCGATTTCCCTAGACCTCACAGACTCCGATTTCATCCAAATCTGGACTAGGTTGGAAAATCTCAAGTGACTACGAAAAAGTTTTTTGGCCCAAAATTTTTCCCGATGGTTTTTCTATAACGACGAAACCCGTTCGTTACGTTGTTTAAGACAATCACCCTATGGGGGGACATAGGTATGGAATAAGGAGATTGCTACTAGAAACCCGACCTCTAGCTACATGAGAGCTTCCATCTCAATATCCTCTCGGTGCTAAGCGTAAATCCCACAAAATAGTCATTATTCTTAACTTGTCTTTTCATTAAGAGGCATGGGTAATCTCCATTTGCCTTATCATCAATGGAAAGCACATCAAGTAGCCAATCCAAGCTAGGTTTCATTAAAATAGCTCCTAAATCTTGATTCAAAGTTTAGTTGAGAAAACCTTTCAACTCTAAAATCCTTTATGTGAGAAAACTCTTTCACAATCATGATTTCATGTGTATGTGAGAAATCCTTTCACAACAACAACATGGATACTTTACTCTCAAAGAAACTTAAATCATTTTCATCAATTTCATAAAGAACTTGCATATCTTCATAAACACATCTTTCATGATTCAAAAGCTTCCTCATATGATCAATTCTAGAAAACATGGATTTCACATGGGTTCATGAGGATTCAACTTAGAAACATGCAATTTCTTCAATTCATGCATAAAAAGACATAAATCAATCAATAATACTATAATTGAAAAAAACCCATGAGATTGAGTAAAAACTTAACTTCCCTTGGAGATTCTACCTTGTGGAAATAGGAGAATTTAGGAACCCTATGGAGAAAGGACTTTATAGGTGAATACTATCATACCTTGATGCCAAAATCTTGAAATCAATGGTGAAATTGGAGACTTGACTTGAAACCCTAGCCTTCTTCTTCAACCTTTAGAGAGAAAAATATTTGGGAAGATGAAATTATTCTTCTTTTAGTAATTTGAGAAAATGAATTGAATTGAGTGATTTTGAGGGTAAAAATGTTTATATAGGGCCTAGGATACAAGGTAAAATGATATAGTATTTAGTTAAAATAATTGGGAAAATACTGGAACGACCCTGACTTAAAGCTGTCGAATTGAGTACATGGAAGGACTTCACGGGCCGTCTAGTGGGTCGTGAATATGCTTTGCCCGACATGACTTCACTATTTTGGGAAAAAAAATTATTCCAAGCTTGGAATCAGGTAACTCGGTTGTGTTGGAAAGAGGACTCAATTATCTTTAATTTTATAGGTCATATGATACCTAATTCATTTTGTGATGAAAGATATGATCGTTTGAAGTTCACCCTAAACTTTAAGTCTGACAAGTCTCCTTCACGGATGACTTCACGGTCCATGTGAAGCTTCATGGGCCGTCTAGACGTCATTCGCCCTTAAAAGTGACTAGGGGAGAAACCGTTTCTGAGTAGTCCACTTGACGACCCGTTTGACGGTCCGTCAACATCACAACGAGCTGTGTAGGCGTCCGTGTGAGTGAAACCTGCCTGGTGCAAGTTTTGGAAAATTACCACGAGCCCCTTAATAGACCGTGGTCCCCTTCACAGCCGTTCTAGGGCTCCGTGGAGGATTCCATGGTCCACCTTTGGGTTGTTGACCAGTCTGCTTAACCCTTTTCTAGCATTTCTCTAATCTGATAGTTACATTATCTCCCCCTTGGAAATATTCGTCCTCGAATGAGATTCAAGACATCGTAAGAAGGGTAGGAACTTAACTTAACAGCCCAACATGAAATGCAATCACATAATGCACATATCCGAGGAAGAAACATCAACTACAAACTAAAGCATGTTCAAAACATCATATCATGAAGTCTATATGCAACTTCTACTCAAATGCACGTAACATGAAGAAATCTATCAAGCTAACTCGTTTTCTCAAAAATCAAGTTTTCATGAACACGCATAAATGAGGAATCATGGGAATATCTAAAACACATGAAACCAAAAAAGTAAACCATGAGGAGCTGGATACCTCAAGCTAGATTAGGGACGGAGGGAAAGAGATAAGGATAATGAGACATCATATTGGCCTCGACCTCGGCCTCCCAAATAGCACCCTCAACTAACTGATTCCTCCATAGAACTTTTACGGAAGCAACCTCCTTGTTTCTCAACTTCTTAACCTGCCAATCTAAAATCTCAACCTGATGTTCCTCATAAGAAAGATTATTCTTAACTCCCAACCAGAACTTCCTCATAAGAAATATAATCCTTAACTCCCAAACCTTCTAAGGGAACTATGGATGTCAGATTTCCAACACATTTCTTCAACAAGGAGACATGGAACCGGATGCACTGAAGCCAAATCATTAAGCAAATCGAGTCATAAACAACTTTACCAATAAGCCTCAAATCCGATATGGGCCCAAGTAACGGGGACTAAGCTTCCCTTTATTCCCAAAGCTCATCACACCCTTCATGGGTGAGATTTTCAAGTAGACCCAATCATGTACATCAAACTCAAGGTCTCTCCTTCTAACATCAACATAGGACTTTTGCTGACTTTGAGTCATTTTCAACCTTTCTCTAATAAGCCAAACTTTATCCATAGCCTCATGCACCAACTCAGAACCTATTAGAGCAACTTCACCCACTTTAAACCAACCTATAGGAGATCGACATCTCCTACCATATAGAGCCTCAAATGGAGCCATTCCAATGCTAGAGTGAATGTTATTATCATACGCAAATTCAATCAAAGGAAAGTGATTATCCCAACTACCCTTGAAGTCAATTGCACATGATCTCAACATATCTTCCAAAGTTTGTATATTACGCTCCGCTTTTCCATCGATTTGCGGATGAAAATGCCATACTAAGCTTTTGGAAAGATTTCCAAAACTGAGAAGTGATCTGGGTACCACAGTCGGAGATAATGGACAAGGGCACTCCATGCAACCTAACCATTTATCTCAAATACTACTTAGCATAGTCATCCACCAAATAAAAAACCTTGACGGGAAACAAATGAGTTGATTTCATCATTTGATCTACAATAACCCAAATTAAGTCAAGTTGCCACCGGGTGCATGGTAAACCAACAATGAAGTCCATATTCAAATCCTCCTACTTCCAAGTAGGAATGCTAATATCTTGAGATAAACCTCCTAGATTTTGATGTTCAACTTTCACTTGGTTACAATTAGGACACTTAGCCACAAATTCCGCAATATCCTTCTTCATTCCATTCCCCAATAGATCTCCCGCAAGTCACAGTACATCGTGATGGCTCCCGAGTGAATGGAATGTCGAGAACTATGGGCTTCTGATAAGATTTTCCCTCTCAAGTCGTCAACCTTAGGAACACACAAATGACCTTGATACCTAAGCACACCATCTCCCCCTTGGGAGAAAGCCTCTACGAACTTTTTAATCACCACTTCCTTTAATTCAACCAAAGTTAGATCAAGACCTTGCTTGGCTTTCACATATGTTGCAAAAGATGATTTTGAACCATTCTGAACCATATCACCGCCTTTGGTAGAATTAACTAACCAAACACCCAATCGGGTAAATATATGAACATCTCGAACCAACTACCTTTTATCATCCTGAATATGAGAAACACTACACATCGATAACCGACTAAGAGCATTTTCCACCACATTTGTCTTGTCGGGGTGATAGAGAACACTCATGTAATTATCCTTTAGTAACTCAAGCCACCTTATTTGGTGAAAATTTAGATCTTTCTATTTAAACAAACATTGCAAACTTTTGTGGTCGGTAAAGACATCAACATGAACACCATACAAGTAATGCCTCCAAATCTTTAGAGAAAACACAACCTCTGCTAGTTTAAGGTCATGGGTAGGATAATTCTTTACATGAATCTTAGGTTGCCTTGAATAATAGGCAATGACTTTCCCATTTTGCATAAGGACACATCCTAACCCAATTCTTGAAGCATAACAACAAGCCCATCAGTTCCTTCCAATAAGGTCAACACCGGAGCAGAAGTAAGTCTATCTCTTAATTCTTGGAAAGTCTCCTCGAATGTTTCTGACCATATGAACTTAGCCTTCTTTTTGGTCAATGTTGTCAATGGGGAGGCAATCAAAGAAAACTCTTCCATAGACGTTCTATAGTAACCGACTAAACCCAAGAAACTTCTAACATCCAAAGGGGATAGAGGTTTAGGTCAACTCTTAACCGCATCCGTCTTCTTAGGATCTACCTCAATACCCTTACCAGAAACAATATGACCAAGAAAAGTTATGGACCTTAACCAAAACTCACATTTTCTAAACTTTGTAAAGAGTCATTAGTCCTTGAGAACTTGCAACATAATCCTCAAATGATCGGTATGCTCGTCTTCACTCCTCGAATAGATCAATATATCATCAATGAACACAATCACAAACATATCAAGGTATTGTCTAAACACCTTATTCATCAAATCCATGAATGTCGCCGAAGCATTAAACAAACCAAATGACATTACCAAAAGAACTCATAATGACCATATCAAGTTCGAAATGTCATCTTTCTTTACCCTCAATTGGTGATAACCCGACTGAAGGTTAATCTTAGAGAAGTAACTTTCTCCTTGAAGTTGATCAAACAAGTCATCTATCCTTGGGAGATAGTATTTTTTCTTAACGGTAACCTTGTTCAATTGCCGGTAGTCAATACACATATGGAGCGAACCATTTTTCTTCCGAACAAATAAAATTGGAGCACCCCATGGAGAGATACTCGGTCAAATGAAACCCTTATCCAACAAATCTTTCAATTGCTCATTTAATTCCTTAAGTTCTACTTGAGCCATATGATAAGGAGGAATAGATATAGGTTGCGTATTTGGGAGAAAGTCAATACCGAAATCGATTTTCCCTTTGGGAGGAACAACTGGTAGATCTTAGAGAAACACTTCTGGGAACTCATTAACAACGGGGACCAACTCAAGAGTAGGGGCTTCAGAATCCATATCCCTAACCCGAATAAGATGGTATATGCAACCCTTAGAAATCATCTTTCTAGCTTTAAGACAAGAGACAAACTGACCCTTAGGCATAGAATTTCTCCCTTCCCACTCTAGGATGGCTTCATTTGGAAACTGGAACTTGACTACTCGGGTTCGACAATCAATAGAAGCATAACATGAATGCAGCCAATCCATACCAAGGATAACATTGAAATCTAACATATTAAGCTCTACAAGATCAACATGAGTGACTCTACGGGATAAGGAGATGGGACACATTCTATAGACTTTGTTAGCCACAATAGATTCACCAATGGAAGTAGAGACAGAGAAAGGATCTAACAACACATCCGGAAGAATATCAAACCTCATAGCCAGATATGGCGTCACAAAAGACAAGGTAGAACTGGGGTCAAGTAAAGCATAAACATCAAGTTGGAAGACTTTCAACATACCAGTAATCACATCGGGGGAACCCTCTTGCTCATGATGAGTCTGGAGTGCATAAAACCTATTTTGCTTTGGAGCACTTGAACCTGAACCACTAGGCGAAACTTACTTACCTTCTCTTTCTTTAGTCATAAGTGATGGACAATCCCTCTATTTTATGACCACTCTTACCATAACCGAAGCAATCATCTGTGTCGGCTAAGCATTTACCCTCTTGCTTCCTTCCACACTTAGCACAAGTAGGCAATGAAGATCCACCACAATTCCCTCCTTGAGATTTAGGGTTAGGCACCCTATCTTTGTTGAACATACGAGGAGCATTGGAGGAACCTTGATCGTAAAACCTTTGTCATAATTTAGAACGACCATGTCCATCGAACCTTGAATGTGAGAAGTTGCCATCACCGGTCCTTGACTTTTTTGTCTCCCTAGATATTCCCCTAAGTTTCTCCTCTTCTATATATTGAGCATGAACCATAAGACAAGAAATGTACATATCTGTGATAAGCATACGATACAACATTCCTTAACCACCATTTTGGATACACCCGAAACGAACTTACTCATCATTTCCCTAGGATCAGCAATTATAGTAGGAGCATATCGATACAATTGTGTGAACTTTAAATAATTTTTCTTCACACTCATATTTCCTTGACAAAGGTTGATGAATTCATGCACCTTTGCCTCCGTCATTTCTTGAGGAAAGAACCTATCAAGGAAAGCAACTTTGAACTTCTCCCAATCAAGAGGACCCGCATCTTCCACCCTCTATTCGTTCCATTGGTTGAACCGTATTTGAGCAACGCCCTTAAGCTGATAAGCAACCAATTCCACCTTTTTCGCCAGCGTCACTCCCATGATCATCAACACCTTATACACCTCATCAATGAAATCTTGAGGGTCTTCCACAACCTTAGAACCATGAAACTCTGGAGGATTCATTCTAGTGAAGTCTCTTACTCTAGTTGTCGATGTAACCAAATTTGGGTTCACGGGCACCACAACCTTCCTATTGGCTTGAGACCACTTGAAAGCATCCCTAAACTCCGCATTAGTCACTTGTTTAGCAAAAAGGTTGACTGAAACTTAAGGAGCTTGAGGAGGAGCTTCTCGTTCCACATTCTCTCCTGCATTCCTTCTAGCATATTCCCTTGGAGTGGCCATATGTTCTAGATCATCATATAAGGATTAGGAGAGAGACATTACAAAGTTAAACTCTATCGCACGACTTTAGAGTAATGAAAGAAGTGGATTTTCCTAAACATCTTATAGCCTCTCATTCATAAGTGTGGCGCGCTTCAAACTCATGAACAAAACTCTATTTGACGTGGCTTATGAGATTTCCTAAGACCTTTCTAAACTTTGTGCTCTGATACCAAGTTTGTCACGACCCAAAGCATGGCCTAGGCGTAACATGGCATATAGGACCTGAAGAGGCCCTACAGAATCCACTTAGCATACATCATACAATATAATAGAAAATTAACAGAGTTTAAAATACAATTTCAAAATATAAGAGTTTATAAAATGTAGGGGAAGTCTAACAGAGTCTCAAATCCATTTAGTGCATCAAGAATGATCGAGACATAACCCGTACGTCACATACAATACTAAAAAGTAAAGAAAATAGGAAATAAAAGCTCGGTCCTCAGAACATGAGGACTCACCAATCTATAATATCTACTAAGGCTATCTCTAGCCACGGGGATGAGAAATCGGAGAGTCAGGAAAGAGTATGCATTAGAACAAAAATGTACCAAGTATGATAGCAATGCATAAAAGTATGAAATCATGCTAAAAGGGACTTTTTCATGACATGTAATGACCAAACTAAATCATAAGATAAAAGAGTTAGAAAATATAAATCATAAAACATGGTCAATGAAAGCTAATATATTTAAAACATTCGTGAGATACTTCTAGAAGTAACCTTAGTTCATTCTTGTGAGAGATTTACCTATAACCGATATTGAGACCATGGGAACTATTAACATGGAATCTGGTGTCTACCCCCACACCGAAAAGGGGTGTCATACTTGCCAAGGTAAGACCATGAAATTCTAGCTTATGTGGATCCATTAGCTAATGTTTATCTAAGACAATCATCATATGGAGGCACATAGGTATGGGATAATGAGATTGCTACTAGAAATCCGGCCTCTAGCTATGGGAGAACTTCTATCTCAATATCATCTCGGTGTTAAGAGTACGTAAGTCCCATGGAGTAGTAATTATTCATAATTTGTCTTATCATTAAGAGTCATGGGTAATCACCACTTGCCTTATCATCTATGGAAGGCACACCAAGTAGCCAATCTAAACTAGGTTTCTATAGAATAGATCCTAAATCTCGATTCGAAGTTTAGTTGAAAAAATCTTTCAACTCTAAGGATCATGTATGTGAGAAAACCCTTTCACAATCATATTTTCATGTGTATGTGAGAAATCCTTTCACAACGGGTGTTTTACTCTCAAAGCAACTTAAATCATTTTCATCAATTTCATAAAGAACCTGCATATCTTCATAAACTCATCTTTCATGATTCATAAGCTTCATCATATGATCAATTCTAGAAAACATGGATTTCACATGGGTTCATGGGGATTCAACTTAGAAACATGCAATTTCTTCAATTCATGCATAAAAATACATAAATCAATAAATAATACCATAATTGAAAAGAACCCGTGAGATTGAGTAAAAACCCTAACTTCCCTTGGAGATTCTACCTTGTGAAAATAGGAGAATTTAGGAAACCTATGAAGGAAAGGACTCGATAGGTGAACATTATCATATCTTAATGCCAAAAGCTTGAAATCATTTATTACTTTTATTGTTTACTCTTGAGACTTCGTATGTGGTGTATGAGTTACGTCTTAACCACTCTTATGTTGTTAAGAATGGCTTGTCAAGACATAGTTATGATTCCGCTTTCATGTTCAAACTCTCCTCTATGATATGAGACGTCTTACTTAAACTCTCTTATTGTATATTGTATTGTTTTGTATGTATGTCAAGTGACTTGTGTAGGATCTCTTAGGATCCTATACATCATGTCATGTCTAAGGTGTACTTTGGGTTGTGACAATTGCTCTTGCTCATATTGTTATTTTGTTGTTGTTGATTATTATCAATTATGTTATAACTTATAAGATTATTTTTTAACAGAAACATGTTCATTATAAAATGACAATACAAACTTAAAGGTATTTTTAATAATTTTTGGAACTTATGGGTATAAATCATAATTTTTGAAGTAGTCAAATATTTCTCCCAAAATTTATGGTCAAACGCATAGTGAAACTTCACCCAAAAATAATTTGCCAAAAATATTTGGGAATTTTGGGGCCAAACGCAAGCTAACATTTTTTTTTTTTTTTGAAGATATGAAAATAGGAAGATTCTTTTTTGACATCATTAATAAAAGAAATAAATATAAACTACAATTGTAATACATTTTGAATTCAATAAACTATACATATTATAGGCATTTTTCAATGCACATAGTGAATATATAACTAATATATTTTTAATACAATAATATATTTTAACATCGCTAATAAGAGAAAAAATTAAAAAGAATATAATACATTTTGAATTCAATATATAATACATATTATATGCATGTTTCAATAAACGTGATGAATATATAACTAAAACATTTTTAATACAAATGTATTATAAGTATTTTATGTGAAATTCAAATATCTAGTATAATTTAAATTAATTTTACGTTGTTAGAATGTATTATATTTGTTGAAATAACAATAGTGGAATTCATAACAATGTATAATATTGAATTTGAATTGTATTACAAATATCATTTTTATTTAGTACCTTTTTAACAGAATTGTAATACAATATTTCAAAGATACACCTCTTTTTCTCGGGTGATTCACCTACACCAAACCACCATCGGACTATCAGTAGCTCAAGTCAATCCCAACACAAATCACCACGCAGTCTACCTACAACCATCAAACTCCCTTTTGTCCATTTTTCAATGCAAACACTACCACCAAATTTGAACATTGGAAAGAGTTTTTAGGTCAGATCTGAACATTGATTTTCATAAATCTCATCGAAGCAACAAATACTATCAGAGTTGTGTTCAGATTTAACAACACCTTTGATTTTATGTTCTACACTTCTACTTAAGCAACGAGCATAGAAACTACAATCTTCTTTGGTTCTAATAGTTATGAATTGAAAAATAAAATAAAACAAACATAAAAGAAAAGGAGAATAAAGACTAGACATCATATTTTTATGGAACTCACTGGAGCTCCAATTTTTTGGTTGAAATTTGGTGATTTTTCAATTTGGTCATTGTGTTGTTTGGTCTATTTGGTGGGGGTGTGAAAGTAAGAACGATTAATGAGAGTTGGGGTAGCTTCTATTCATTGTTTTGTTGCTAGAGAAGTCATCTCCAACAAGGTTGGCTAAAGAAGGAGAAGGAGAAAGTTGAGGGGTTGATGGAGGAGGAAGACGAGGGGTTGGAGGAGAAGGAGAGAAGAAGGAAATAATAAGTGATTTTAAGATAAATTAAGTTATAGGCCGTAATAAAAAAATCCCAAAAAGAGTAATAATTAATCTAAAAGAATTCATTAATGTAAAAAATCTTTTTTATTTGACTTTCAACCTGAATATATAGTGAGCTTTCTGTTCATCGAAATTCTAACATGGAGCAAGATGTTAGAAATTCTAAAAAACTTTTGTCTGAGTAATCTCAAGATAATTTCGTTTAACATTCCTATGTCTTTTATGTTTCTTGGTTTCATTCCCCCATAAATTACACTCAAATTTTGTGGATTGTCATGGTCAAGAAAAGAGAATAACCATGGACTTCTACTAGTGGCTTATGTGGGGTATTTTTTAAGAATCAATTCATATATATACAACAAAGTAATTAGCTTATAATAAATGTTGTCATAATTTTTTAACATAAAAAATATTCCAAAAGTATTAAATTGCGAGGTTTAGCCACACGAAAACTGTGGCTAAATGGGAAAAAAATTGTGGGTAAGCTGATTTTTTTGTATCTCAATGAAAATAATATGATGGAGCAAATTTCTAACTCTTCGATACATGTGACCGAAAAAATTTCAATAAAAATAATTGTTGTATATGTAATGTATCGATATTGTATAAATAGTAATGAAATATATCGATATTGTATACATACTGTATAATTATGTGTATATATATATACACACACATTCATATGCATTGTTTATACATTACATTATATAAAGGGTTGATTTCATATATATATATATATATATATATATAGTCATGTTTTATCTACATAAAAAATAGTCAATAGTCAAAATTCATAAGAAATATACACTAACTATAAAATCTATCTTACCAAAAGTCATAGAAAGTATACACTACTATACAATATAACTTAAATATACATGAGATATACATTGAATATATATTATGATACATTGAAACAGCTTAACTATACATGAAGTATACGTTAACTATACATGAATTATACACAGAATTCAATTTCAATCAACTCAAAATTATCTTTAAACATTTTAAAATTTTAGATATGAAATCCGCACAATATTTCGAATCTTTTGATATATAATTTATACGAAATGATTCACGTTTAATTTTAAAGAAGAAGAAAAAGGAGAAAGAAGAGCATGAAGAAGAAAATTAATCAGCAGCAACAAAATTAGAAGATGAATAAGGAGGAGAAAGAGTATGAACAAGAAGAAGAACAAGAATGAAGACAAATGCAGAAAAAAGATGAAGGATGAAGAAGACAACCAATTTTTATGAATAGGCCAAATGGCCAGTTTTAGTAAAATTTATAAATTGGGCTTAAAATATGATAAACAAATCTTATGGGCCGTCAGCTAGTGTAATTTTCCTATTTTTGTATGTACATGGGCTTGGTTTTTAAGAAGTATTAAGTGGCTCAATAAACTAAAATTGTGATATAACTAGAAGAGAAAAACTAAATAGGTTAACGAGTGTGCCTAGAGTATAAAATAAACTCAATAATTTAAACACTTGGAGTATAGAGAGAGCGCAGGCACAACAAGCTAAAGAATGTGATTCAAGTAGAATTATTGTAGAAATTTACCTGAAATTCTGGATTGGAATACCTTCATAAAAATCCAATCTTGAGATTGAGAGAGTCAAGAAGTTAGCATAAACTATGTGATAAACTCAATGGCATAGACTTAAGAATAGTTAATTGCATAAAGTTGTTAGTTATGTTAGACTTGTGAATATTAGAGGGTGTTTGGATTGACTTATTTATAAGTGTTTTTTTGGCTTTTAAGCATTTTTTTAAGAGTAAATTTTAGAAATAGCAAAGATAATAATCATATTAGCATTTTATTGCTACAGTTTTGCTATTTGCGCTTCATAGCTAAATTGTGTTTGCTATGGAGCATCTGATTTGTATAAATCGCAACGATTTGTATAAATCGGGCACTAATTCGTCTATGTCTATGAAAATTGTGTTTGTATATGTAAATGTTCTATGTGTTAGGCTAGAGTGGTGAATGAGATTGGAAGAGAGATGAGAGAGGCGAGCGAGAGAGGTGAATTGTATATGTATTTCGATTAGATAATTGTATATATGTAACTACTATGTATATGTATCAATGATTGTGTTTGTATATCTGCATAAAATTTGAATTCGTATACAATTGAATCGAGTTAAAACATTTGTATATCAAATCTCTCTCGCTTTATACAATGTATAATTTGTGTTTCTATAAAGCGGGAGAGAGAGAGAGAAGCAAAAGAGAACTAGGCATGGGAAGATTTGTATTTGTATAATTATAAGTGTATAGGGCAGAGAGATATGTATTTGTATATACAATCTCTCTCACTTTATGCAAACACAAACACAAATTATACGTTTGTGCTTGTATAAAGTGAAAGAGAGATTAACAGAAGAGAATCGAGAGAGAGAGAGAGAGAAACAGGGCAGGGAGAGGAGAGAGGCAAGGGAGAGAGACTGGAAAAGACGAGAGTGGTGTGCGAGATTCTAGAGAGAGGGGAGAGAGACGAATGGCAAGAACATCCAAATGACAAGAAAAGTGAAACGTTTGCTACGAATTGGAATTAAATAAACAATAGTTATAACATTTATTTTGAATTAATATTTTGCTATAATGCACAATTTTTTATTTTTTATTTTAATTTTTAGAGGTGTTTGACAAAGATGCAAAGCGCTTAAAAGCTTACTTTAGGCTTAAAAAGTACTCCCTCCGTTTCTATTTAATTGTTATCATTTTAAGTTTCACGCTCCTGAAGAAATTAGGTAAGTTTACCATTATATACTTATTTAGTGTTCTCTTGAAGTCAAGTTTTCAATACATGAACATAATTAATTTACTTTGATTAACTAATTTGATCAATGAATATGAATTGATTACTTAGTTTTTCCATGTTAGTCAAATATATATTTTCAAGGCTAATAACTTTTGAAGGGTAAAATATAAAGACAAATGTCATTTATGTATTTATTTTGTGAAATGACAAATATTGGGGACCGTTTACTTTTAATAGAGCCGTCAATATGGGCTAGTCCCATTGGGCCGGCTTGGCCTAACCCGGGATTTGATAGTGCTGGGCTACGATTTTTGGAGCTCATTTAAGAAAAGAGCTTTTTAGCCCGGCCTGAATAAGTCTGCCGATTTGTGGGGCTTGAGAAATATGGATAGGGCCGGCCCGTGGGCCAAATAAAAATTAATTAAAAATAAAAAATAATATAGAGTATTAAAAATAACAAGAGTCTAAACTCAAAATCAGTTTAAAGTTTGAAATATTACAATTTAAATACAAATTATGTTTATAGAATACGTATTACGTAAAATAAAAATTCCCTAAAATTTCTAGGAATCACTACATAGGCCGTAGCCTATGGAATATTGTCATAGTTTTTTGTGTTTTATTATGATCATTGGAAAATAATTTGGTTTATATTTTTATTTAGCTATTTATGTTTTTACTTGAAATCAAACTTAATAAATATTATAAGGATAATTTTATTTGTGGATTTGATTAACAAGTAGTAATAGTAACATCATGTAATATTATCTTGTCGATATTTATGATAATATTTTGAAATTATAATTTAATTTAAAAAATTATAAAAAATATATTTTTACGTAAAGAGGGCTGGCCCGGCAAGCCCATAGCCCACATACTTGTGGGCTGGGCCGACTATTTTCTGGCCCACACCAAAAATGGGCTAGCCCAGCCTAACCCGTCAAATTTCAAAGTCTGAATGGGCTCGCTCGGATGAGGTGGGTCAACCCATATTGACAGCTCTATTTTTTAATAAAAACGACATATAAATAGAAAGAGATGGTGTAAAAACAAATAAAGCAAAAGTCAAAAGTAGGTAGCCTACTTTTGACTTTTAACTTTTAAGTAATCACTTAAAAAACTCCTAAATTTGCACCCACATTGGGGTGATTCTTATTCTGGTAATAATCAAACTAGCTAGTCCCATTATTTGGCATAAACGTTGAAATAAACTCAAGGACATGATCCACCCTGCATTTGACTTGTATTTTTCAAATGGTTGGTGTACCTCATGATTTAATCAATTATTTGCCCTTATATTTCTTTATTAATTTATACGTGAATGTTTATTAGAGTATTTAATCAAATAGTAGTAATACTTTATCTGCTTCGTGTCCATGGTAGTTTCCAAATAAGAGAGTATATATTTGGTATACCCTTATCTTAAGAACAAACAAATCAAACATGTTGTATGCAAATTTTGATTCTAATATATATCAATATACGATTAAATAGCAAAGTGAGAACAACGAATTATGTACCTTTATAACCCAATGTTGATTATTGAACCCAGTCCCACCATCAAAAAATTCCCCAAGTCAAACTCACAACGTTTAATCAACGAACTAAATGCCTTTTCTCTCGTGTGTTTATGGGAGAAAACAAATCAGAGAAAAAAATTATCTTTTGAAGAATAGAAAGTTAAGTGACACCCATTTCCACGTTAACTTATAAGTGATAGGGTGGGTTGTCAGGTCAGTCTACATGAAGCGACCCACAATATAGAGCCAATATTCAATAGTAAGAATACACAAACAATAATCTAATTAGAATATTAAGTAGTTTTATTTATTAATAAGTAGTCCTCTACTTCATTAACAATAAATGGTAGAAATCTCGAATTACCAAAAATAAAAAATAAGAGCAAAGATAAAAAGAATTAACCCTCCCGGTATCTTAACGCAACATCGTTCTTTTCGTTACTTTCCTAAACATTTACGGCATTGCATAGGAACATAAGCGATGATGCTGCTGCACCACCTCCACCTCCACCGCCACCCAAAAACACTCTTTCATAATAATCCACACAAAACAACGATAACGAAAGCTCCACTTCATGCTGCATCCAAACTCTTCTCATTACCTCCGACTCATCAAAACCCGTTCCTTTCTTCCACTTCCTAAGCCTGTCCAAGACCGGCTTAACACACACCATATAAAGTCTTCGGTACCCTCCAAGAGCCAAAACCACCATCCTCACACCCTTCGGGGGAGGAGACACGTGGCGAAAGCAAAGGTGCTCCCAAAGGGAATCATTTCTAGTGATGGAACACCATAACTTACAAACACATGCAGCTACACCTAAGGAACCACCATCTAGCCTTTGCAATATCACTATCAACACATCAACATTGTCATTGATGAAAAAATTTGTACCATTTTCAAGTTGCACCATATTTTTTCTCTTTTCAAGAAATGAAACAAGAGATAATAATAGTTTGTGGGAAATGAATGAAGGATATGTATTTGTAGGGGTTTTGACTCTAGGTGTATGTGTAGGGTATCATGGAAATGAAAAGAAGAGGACAAAAGGAAAAGTTTAGAGGGAAATATATTAGGACAAAGAATCCAAGAGTAGAGTTTGAATAGAATAGTGTTAAAAGGGTTTTGGGAATTGGTGACGGGAAAATTATTGTTTGTCATTTTATATGGAGTTTGTTTAGTTCAATGCTCAAATGAGTGATGACTTTTCGATGCTTTGGGGTCCATCAATTGTGTTATGTGTGTGCAAACATTATTGAAAAAAGAGAAAAGTTAAATGTGAACGTTATTGATGTTTCATTGAAAATGGATTCTCATTGAAACACACTAATTTTTATAATTTTTTCCTATGAAAATACTGTAGTTTTTTTTTACTGATTTAATTAAAATATATTTACAAAAATACCTATACTTTCCCATGAATAAATAGTAATATTTTAGTAGTGTAAATGTCACGATCTAGACCGTCGTGAGTGTCTCCCACACTAAATCACTCGTTGGAAGAACTGATAACTAACCCAAACTAAACCCCAAATGTCATTATTTTAAGCAAGTTCATCATATAAAAACAAGATAAACAATTTTTCAAACAACTAAGGATTGAGTATTCATAAACTCAATCAATAGTCCAAAGCAATTTAGTAGTGAAAGAATTGAGCCCTCATAAACTCAATCCAATAATAAAAAATATTTGTGCGAAAATAAACCCCTAAGAATTGAAAGTCATGATATCAAAATTCTAATGTCTAAATAAAGGGGATGCAACCCCGAAGCTTAAAACAATAACAAAAATCTAAGAATGTCTTAGTTCAGAAAGACGGACAAGAAGAATAGAGAAATTCACGACGGCCTGAAAAGAATAGTTCACCCTTGGATTCAAAGTTAGACATCCCTTAACTTGAGGTCTTGAGCTGAAAGATGGCATGTACTCAACAAGAAAAGAACATGTGCAATATCAGTACACAAACCATAATATACCGGTAGGATCACACATACACAACTATCAATTTGTACAAACTCCCAATCACATATCATGAAACAACAAATAACTGGATGCATGTCTCACATGATCACATATGCATTGTGCGGTCCTCTCATGGATCCAAAAACACATGCATAATCCTCTCATGAACTCAAACTCAATTTGTTAGTGTACCAATATGGTACCCGAGCTATCTATAGTTAGTGTATCGACGTGGTACCCGAGCCAATCATATATAGATATCTTCGTACTAGACGTCGTACCTAAGCCAACCATTAGTATATATCATGCGTGAAATTCGAGTCAACCATGGGGATGTCCTATATCAGCATACTGGTACCCAAGTCAACTAGCAAACACAAACAATCATGTACAATCACAAACACCATGAACAATAACACTAGAAACCACAAGTCACATAATCAGTTCAGTGTATAAGATTATCAACACGACACCATTTCACATCACTACTAAAAAACTGCTAAAAAACGACGGTTGTCCATGCTTTTTACGGCGTCGCTTCAAAAAGCGGCTCCTGTCCGTTTTTTTTTGCGGATTTTTACGCGAAATATATATATATAATTAATAATTAATTGATTAATTATTTTTTTAAACGAGCGATGGACATCATCTCTAAGTCCGTCGCTTTTTGGTCAACATGGCTGGTTAAACATTTAAGAAAAGCGATGGACAACATCTCTTAGTCCGTCACTTTTTTGGTCAACTATTTTTAAAAAAGTGACGGACAAAGAGACGTTGTCCGTCGCTTTCTTAAAATATCTTTGACCCAGATCGGGATTTTCTTATTTTCTTCTCTCTCTTCTCTCTTCTTCTCTCTTCTTCTCTTATTCTCTCTCTTCTCTCTATCGATCTCCCTCCACCAGATGCCGCCGCCACCATCACTGCCCTTGCCCGTCGTCGTCCCTCACCGCCCGTTGCTGCCTCTCCTCTTTGTTAATGTTGGTGTTTAGTTTTAGGTTTTTTATTTTCAATTCTAGTGATTATAGTTGATTGTTAGTTAGTATATTATTATTTTAGTTTGTTGGGTTGTGTTATTGTTAATTTGATTTGATTATTGTTAGTTAAGTAGAGAATTGGAGATTTTTTATTTTAGGATTTTCTTTTAAATTGGGTATTGTAATTAGTGAATTAATTAGGGTTTTTTGATTTTAGGACTAGTTTGAACTTGAGAATATGTAATTTGATTGTGAATTGAGATTTTTTTTTAATTTGATTGATATATTGTTAGTTAGTAAAGTGTTACTTTGAAGTTAGAAATTAGTAATTGAAGTGTATATGATGAATGTTTGAATGTCATGACTATATAGTGATAAATGTTTGAATGTCATGA
>JAJOOE010000810.1:0-30928 GCA_036250405.1 Solanum raphanifolium | reverse complement strand
GTGAGACTTAGACTTCCGCTGTGTGTTTTTAAAGTTGTTTTAAGAAGTTTAAATGTGTGGATGTAAATAAGTTTTTTTTTATTCCGCACTATTTTCATTATTGAATGCAATGAATGACTATGTGGCTCGTATAAGACTCCTTCGGGGTCGAGTACGCCTTGTTACGACTTGGGGGTGGTCCCGGGTCGTGACACCAAGGTTGGTTTCCGTGCCCTACGTTCCTTTTATCAGAAGTTGTGCTCAAATTCAATAACATTACTTTGATGATGTGTGTTGGTCCTCTCTGGTAGGATTAAATTTTTTGTTTACTTGCTTTGATTCGATAATATTGACTGTACTGAGTTAAATAGTTAAATCCTGAAAATTGTGCCCTATAGTGGATGAAAGATCGTGGGTTACGCATTAATGTCGCTGGGTCTGAGCCTAATTTGGCTATTGCATATTTTGATTTTGCTTTCGGGAGTTATAGGGCTGATTTTAAGAAGTTAGGTTGATAATAGGCACGTCGTTTTGGCTAGCTGAGACGAGCTCGCCGAACCACTCAGTGGTTCGCCTAGTTGCCTTACCTCGCCTTTGATATCAATGCTAAATGTGATGTTGAATTTTGTAACTTTCGACGAGAACCATGATGTCGCCAAATGCATTTGACGCCTCACTGAAAGGATTCCTGTTCGCCCTTTGTCTGCACCCTTGTATTCTCTGTGTATTGCACTCGGCACACCGCCTAAGTAGTTGAGAGCTTCGCCAACTGGTTCGGAGAAGTGATTCTACAATTGAATGTCCTTGCTTTTGTCTCAATACTTTCTAACTTTTTCTCAAAGCTTTGCAGAAATGGCAAGACCAAAAGTTGCAGGAAGAAATATGCCACCCAGACATATAAGGGCACAAAACTCCGAAAGAGATACTGGGACGACAGATCACCCCAAAGCAAGGAGCGAGAACAAGAAATCCAGTTCCTGTAAGAGGACTCCCATTGACCCAAATGTACCTGTGTGGGCTCGAGGGTTCATTAACATGATACATGCCTTTAGAGCAGCTCACGATTTGGATAATATAGCTAAGGCTAATATCACTGCAGCAACTGAGGCAAACGCAGATAATGAAAACTAGAGTCAGAATGACAACACTCTAGGCACTGATGCCCAGACAGATGGAGCAACTGCGTAGACAGGATCCCCTCTTTACCTACCTCTCTGTCTTTCTTTATTTTAATTTCTGGAAATTATGTTATTTGCATTTGAGGACAATTGCTTTTTAATTGTGGTGGGGTGAGACTCACCTTTTGTGTGCTTTTTGTGACTCGTACTTTTATGTATATATTTGGGTTGTTCTATTTAAAATTGTGTAATACTTCTTTTCTGTGGATGTTTGAGCTTGTGGCTCCTTTTATTTTTAAATTGCAAAATGATTTTGACCCTTCCGAATTTTTTTGAATTTTTCGGACATTTTCTCTATCCTTTATATTCTCGTGTATTGAATGTGGTTGTTCCTTAGACAATTTGAGTCTCGGCTTCGATCAATACCGATGACTAGAATACGGCTTACTATCGAACAAACATGAATGTACGGTTACAATGAGGCCAAATGAAGATGCATAGACAATATGTAAACTCTTTGCATCTCGGTGCGATTAGCAATTTATAAAATCGACTCTCTTGTAATGACCGTTGCACACTAGTGAAAGTATGGAGTCTTGTTTGACTTATAGTGTCAATGCCTTGTGTGATGAACTTACCTGGAACCATGCATGACAACACCTAGAATTTGCCCTGTTGGTCCGGTTGACTAAGTAAGACTTGCTCTTCATATGATCTTAGGAAACTTCGAAGAGCATGAACCAATTTGAAATATACCTCTTTTGTGACCTACCATGTGAGCGTGTGATTCTCTCTTGAATACCCTTCGAGCCTTACCCTTCTTTGAATGAAACTTGATGAAAACTAGACCATTGTTAATCCATTACCAGTAATCCTCTTGAATTGTGGTTAATTAAATAGCCAACTTAGGCAAAAAGCCTAAGTTGGGGGTGTGGTGAAAAAAAAAAAGGAAAGTTAAGAAGTGCAAGGAAAGTCTCCTTTAACCCATAGTGTTGAGAAAAATGGAACCCTTCCATATATATATATATATTAAAAAAAGACAAAGTTGTGGAATAAAGTACCAAAGAAATAGGCTTCCGAAAATCCATGGGAAGCGAATAATAGGATGACCTATGATGCACTAATGAAAATGATGAAGGAAAAAGAAAGGAAGTGTTGAGAGCACCACATTTCATGAGGATAAAAGTTACGGAGCCTAAATGACCATACCTTTGCACTTAGCCACGCTACAAGCCTTGTTAAGACCTTTGTGATCTTGAGAAAGTCGAAGCAAATGTTGATTGGAAAATACATGCAAACCTATGGGTGAAAGCATGCATTTTGTTCATCATTGTGAGTGTGAGCTTTGTATCTGATTCCTGAACTTTAAGTTGATTATACCTTTGCATGTGAAAAAGGAATCATCATTTGTGTGAGGGCTTTCGAAGATTTTTGTTGAGCTAGAACTTACATTTTAAGCAATTATTGCGATCTTGAGAATCTTTGGTAATGGTGTGTCACAACTTGAATCTTTGAGTACACAATTGATCTTTGCATAAGTGAATTGAGTCTTGTTGTGTACATTTATAATTGAGTCTTGTGTAGCACTGTTTGAGACATCCTTGTTGAACTGCTGAACTTGAGTTTTACTTGAGGATAAGCAAAAGTTTAAGTTGGGGGTGTTGATGAGTCCACAAATTGGACTCATTTAGGGCTATATTTTAATAGAAATTGTGTCCTCAAATGTTTATTTTATCTCAATATCTGATGAAAACCCTTAAGCTTCAGGTATTTGAAGTTTGAAAGAAAGCATGGACACTACGTCGCAAAAAGGAACGAAAAGGTTGAAAAGAATGTAGAAATGAAGGCCTAAGGATCGCCGAGTCCACTTGGCAAGTCGCTGAAGGGTTTTACTTCGCCTTTTGTTCCAGTGTGCTGAGCACTAAAGGAAAGGATCAAGTCGGCGGAAAAAGGGAGCAGTCGGCGCATCACCGAGAAGTTCCGCGAAGCAGTACCATGTCGCCCAATGAACCAGAGCACGACGATGCTGAAGGCTTGTGTAAGCTGGCGATGAACTACACCAAAGGGCAAATCGCCGAGTTGATCGACGATTCTGACTAACGACACCGAATGATCCGCTACAGCACAAATATTTGAAAACTATAAATACTAGTAAGAGTTGTAGTTTTAGAAGTCGAACATTTATTATAATTTTCATATAGAATAGTACTTTTTGATAATTTTGCTCTAAGTTTGAGACGGTTTTAAAGACTTAAAGATCCAAAGGGTTTCATCTTCAAGATTTGGATTTGGGTCTGTTGGAGTCTTTAAATTTTGTCTTGTATCAAGACTTAAATCTTCATACCCAATTGAATGCGAGCTCAATTTGGTATAAATTTCTATCTCTTATACATGTGTGGCTAAAACCCCCAATTCTTGGGGTGTGATTTAGTGAATATGGGTTAAGATAATTGTTGGGTCTTTCTTGCTGATTGTTTAATCGTAGTGTGATTGTGATTTCGTTTAGTAGTTGTGGAAGAATTTAATGAATTTGTAGTTACAAATACAAGTTTATTTATGTGTTTTCGGCTTGCTCGTGAGAAAGGTCGTAAAACTAAAACTACTAAATTGATGGTCGGTGGGAGTGGGTCGACATGAGGTTCAGCTTGAGAGAGTGAATCCTAGTCTCATTCTCACACACAGAGCTCGAGAGAGTGAGTGGGTTAAGACGTAGGCTGGTGTTCATGCGACAAATGGGTGTCCGAGAGGAACGCATTTGAAACGGGTTAAGTTGCTCGAGAGAGAGCTTATTCCCCTTAAATTTTAGCTTAGTCACAATTATTCTACGCATCTTCTATCGAAATCATGTACCCAATAGTCTAGCTTAACCCGTATTCCCGTCACATCGCAATGATCCCCTCACATTACTTAGACATCCTTGTTTATTTTGCTGTTTTAAGTTACTTGTGACAAAACCCCCCCATTGATAATTGACAATCTTGTGTCCCTCTTTAATATACAATGTTTTTAATCATTAATTTCTTCAGCTGCGACTAGTTAGAACTAAATTTTAATTTACTATTAATTCTCAAAACCACTCCTATGGGATTGATCCCAACCCTTGGTTAGGTTACTAAACTATTATGCGATCGTAGACATTTGCATCGAAAGTTGTGTCTTGATTATGCAAACATTAGGAACCTCCATGAAAGCCCAAACTCAACTAGGTGGGAACCTCCATCTCATTTCAATATCCTCTCGGTGCTAGGCATAAATCCCACAAGATAATCATTAAATCTCTACTTGGACTCAAGTTAATGGAAAGGTTTTCTTTCTCACTAACCCATGCATAATACCTATTTTAGACCATGTGTGAGCAACTATCAGAATCCATGACCTTGGTACAAAGGATCTCTAGCCTTAGGTTCAATTAGTTAGGATAAGTCCTTCAACTCTAGAACCATTACTATGTCAGAAGTCTTTTATGTTAAATTCATTTTCATGTTTAGTATCATGTCTAGAATTCTCCATTAGACAAGGATATCATCATGACCTTAGCGATCCTACCACTTCCTACCATCTATGATTCATATGGTGAATGAAGTAGGTAAAGGTCTCCCACCACAATCCTATTCATTAGCCTTGGACTCATACGTAGGTTTTATTCTCAAAGCCTTAGGATCTAACGTTAATCATATTAGCTTCTTGCTTAAGCACTAATGATCATTATTCATTACTATGACTCCTCATTCTCAATGACTCTACATCATGAAAGCATATTATAAACCTAGATTACAAGACATTCAATCACATTCTTTAATACTAGGTGATTCTAGTCATAGTTTGCCTTAAAGGTTCAATTTCATCTTTGCAAGCCAATATCAATCATCTAGTATAGAGTCTACTTTAATTCATGTCTAGGTATTCCTAATCTTGATCAATGACTACACACTACATTGATTTAGGAAGATCACTCATGGACCTTCAATTTCACCTCTAATGGCATCAACCCACAAAGATCACATTCATCAATTTAGGTTAGGGTTCATTATAGAAATCACAGGAATTCATCATAATATCATTAAACAAAGCTAAATCAATCACAATTAGGTATACTATCTATATTGGACTCATACCTAAACCCTACCCACAATGCAAGAACAACCCTAGTTAGAATTAGGTTCTTGACCTCACAATTGGGGGATAACTAAGGGGGATCCATGGGGGGAAGAACCCATGGATTCATAAGCTTCACATACCTTCAATCAAACTCATAAACAAACCTTAAATCAATGGGCAAAATCGCCCAAGGTTGCTGCCCTCCTCTCTTCTCTTCTTCTTCTTCTTCTTTTATTCTAGAGAGATGATTTTTGGAGACAATTTTGGGGTCTTTAGATGAATGAGTTAAAGTGATTAGTTTAGGGTATATTAACTATTTATAGGAGGTTAATTAACTAAATAATTGCCCCTCCTAACCCCTAAACTAATTACTAAACTAACCCTGAACTCCTCACTTAAAACTGAACTACCAAAAACTGGCAGCACGTCGAGACACCCATCCACGGACCTTGGATGGGTCTACTGGACATGGTTTGGTGTCATGGTTTGGGTCAGAGACTCAAATTTTGCAGGGTGTTTCAGGCCCTGACCTACACCCATGACCTACAGGGCGTAGGTTGATCTAAGGGGCGTCATTTGGTCTTGTGAACATTCGTCCTCGAATGACACTTTAAACACTTATTAAAGTCTAAAATCTATCTTAGCAGCCCATTATACATGCACTACATCTAGTATGCACACAACCAAGGAAAACTTCAATTCAAAACCAAACTCACTCAAAGTAACTCAAGGGAGTAGGACTACTTCTACCAACCAAAAAATTCATCAAATTCTATATCTACTCTTTTAAAGGAGGAACTACCATCTCCTAGCTAATACATGCTCATCACATACTCATGGAGCCTAAATGCACATTACTTCTCAAAAGCATCCATTCATTAAGGAAATCTTTCAACTCCAACTAGGGCATGCTAACTACTCAACTCATGATGTCTATATGCAAGTCTACAAATGCACTACAACAAGAGAGAAAGAAAAATTCATATAAGCTATTTATAATAAGATCTAAACATTTTCATGAACATTCATGTAAGGAAATCATGGCAACACATAAAGTACAGAATAACCCTGCTAGATAGGCACACTATCCCCCACTTGGGAGTAAGCCTACACAAACTTTTCTAAACATCATATATGCTAAAATAAATTCAAATTCTAACATGACAAGTCATAAAAGACAAGAAATCTAGAAATTTTACTAAAGCATCAAACACATACCGGAAGGGACATGAGGAGATCACTCTTGATCTTCTCTAGATTGGAGAGCATTAAACCTATGATTACTTGGGAGCCTTGGAATTTTCCTCCCTCCCTTTAGCCATAAGGATTGGACAATCTCTCTTCTTGTGACCCTCATCACCACAACCATAGCACCCTCCTTTCTGGCTAGACACTCACCATTATGCTTTCTCCCACATTTGGAGCAAGTAGGCTTAAGCAACACATATTCACTATTACTTCCTCTTTGATGCTTGGGTTTAAACACCCTCTCTTGGTTGGAAAGTTTTTGTTGGGTCCTAGGTTGATTATATCCCTTGGAGATAGAATTGGAGAAATCCCCATCATCGGTTCTAGGTCTCTTAACTTCCCTATTTTTCTTCCTAAGCCTTATCTCCTCAACTTGTTGAGCATGCACCATAAACCTTGAGATATCCATGTTGTCATGGAGCATTGCCGCTCGGCATTCTTCTTCAATAGCATCGGAAACACCGATGACAAAACGACTCATCTCATCCCTTGGATTAGAAACTAAAGAGGGGGCATATTTGGACAACTTAGGGAATTGGAAGGAATATTCTTTGACACTCATACCTCCTTGGTGAAGGTTGATGAACTCCTCAACTTTGGCTTCCCTGTTCTCACGGGGGAAGAACCTATCAAGAAAGGCCTTCTTGAATACTTCCCAACTTATGGGACCCGTCATTATAGGCCTGTTGTCCATCCATTGCATGTACCATACTTGGGCCATGTCTTTCAATTGATACCCGACCAACTCAACTTTCTCAATGTAAGTTACCCCCATTGCCTCTACTATCTTGTAGACCACCTCTAAAAACCCTTGTGGGTCCTCATTCATTTTCGAACCCAAGAAGATAGGAGGGTTTATCCTAGTAAAATCTCTTAACGATGAGGCCATGGTACCCACATTGGGCTCTACCCGGGGACCAACTTCTCAGTTGGCTTGAGCCATTAGGGATTGAGCTTGAGTGGTGACGGCTTCAGTTTGAACCGTCATGAGTTGGGTCAATGTTTGGAAGGCCATCCTTATCTCCACATTAGACATGACCCCTTCATCATTAGGAACTTAGAGAGGAACCTCTTGCTCCTCATCATCTCCCTTATTTCTCCTAGCATTAGCCCTTTTATTGGCCATACCCTGAAAAACCATAGGGTATGGATTAGAAAAAGGCATACTAAAGCCAAACTCCATGGCACGACTAAGAGAATGAAGAAGTGAGATTTTTCCAAAGCATCCAATAGCCTCCTATTCATAAAATGTGTCACGACTCACACCCATGAATAAGACTCTACTTAGACGTGGTTTGAGACAATCCTAAAATTTATCCCAAAACCTTATGCTCTGATAATAAGTTTGTCACGACCCGGGGTTACCCTGTAGAAGTAACACGGTATAATTGACCCCGAAGGGGTTGCATACAAGCCCTTAGCACATTCTTAACATAAGATAATAGAAAATACGGGAAAATTTAAAACTTTTACAATTGAAGTCATTATTCATAAAAGCAGACGGAAGACTTTCTACACTTTGTCTCAAACCATCTAATACAACATTTTTAGAATAAACTCTTGGGACACAGCCCATACAATAGTCTTAACATGAAAATAAAAGACATAAAGGTAAGATGGGTTTCATCCTCGAAGCTATGAGGACTCACTAAAATCTTCAACTCTTCTTGCACCTTAGAAACCTAGCCTCCAAAAGCAACTCAATCTCCTCAACCCTATATTTGATTAAAATGTAGGCAATATGCTTTAGTACAAAATGTACCAAGTATGGAAACTAGCACAACATCATAAGAGCATCTCAAAATGGTTAATCAATATAAGATATAAACATAAAGAGATAATAATATAAACATTAAAGTCATAGCAAAGTCTCCAATATAAGCATCATCTGAACACAAATCAACATAAGACATCGTTAATAAGCATAGGAGATAAATCTTAACAATATAATTACAATTGACTCTTAGTCATTAATACCATAATAGAGCTATTCTCAAGTAACCTCAAAAGCATACAAGTGCAAAGCATGAATTTCATCCCATAATACTACCCAAGCCAAGTATCCCTTTTTGGTCATCTTAATCATAGTCTAAGAAAATGGTTAAGTCTTAAACCTTTCTACCACAAGGGCACCATACTTCTAAGTAAATTCAAAGCACACTTGTGCAATGTATGAAAAGCATCCCATAATACCCTCCACACAGGCATAACTTGGAAGTCATCCTAGTCATATTCACCTTCTTTTGGTATCACTATTGGCTTACTTTATGTAGACAAAGGACTTATCACCTCTAGTTAACCCTATCTTGGAATGCATCTATAGCTACAATCCATCAAACATCACTCATTTAACACAACACTCTTAAGGTAACCTTTAGTTATACTTGTGCAAGGCATGAGTAGCATCACATACTACTACTCATACTAAGTACTTCTTTAGTTCATCATACTCATGTTCCTTAACTTAGAGACTAGCCCTCTTTTAATAGCATGGAACACTAGGAGACACTTTACTAGGTCTATCTTAGTCCCTTCTTATTTGAACCCTCAGAGATACTATACTAGGTACAACTTAGTTCATCATATTGGAACTTCTAGGAAATGCTACTTAAAGTATCATCTAAGTTCATTAAACTTGAACTCTTGGAGATGCTACTTAAATCATGATCTTAGTTCATTATAAGGTTGGACCCTATGAAATACTTCTTTTAGCATGTCTAGGTTCATATATCATTATGGACTCTATGCGGCCTTATTCAAGCATATCTAATTCCATTTATATTTTAAAAATTATGAGGTCCTTCACTAACTTGCCTTAGTTCCTCATTACTTATAAACCTAGGATATATTACATTAAGTACATCTTAGTTCATTAAGGTTGAACCATAGGAAATGCTACTTAAGGCATAATCTTAGTTCATTAAGGTTGAACCCTAGGAAATGCTACTTAAGGCATAATCTTAATTCATTAAGTTTGATCTCTAGGAGATGCTCCTTCAAGCATAATCTTAGAACATTATTTGCATTGGACTATAGGAGATGCTACATTATGCATAATCTTAGCCCATGTGGTTTGAACTCTAGGAGATGCTACATTTAGCACAATCTTAGTTCATTACCAATCTCATTTAATTAGTATATAGCCTTAACCGACATGAGAACATAATCTCAAATGGTGTTACCTACACCATTAAGGGTTGGTCCACTTGCCAAGGTAGGACCGTTTTGTTAGCTTAGTCGGATCCACTAGCTAACTTCCTACGGGGCATGTAGTTAAGGGATATGGAGATTACTACTAGAAACACAAAACCCACTAGGTGAGGCTTCCATCTTATGAGACAAACTTGGGGAAATCAATACTCTTCTAGGTGAGAGATCCCAACTGGAAGCCCAAACTATACTATGTGGGAACTTCCATGAAAGTCCAAACTCAACTAGGTGGGAACCTCCATCTCATTTCAATATCCTCTCGATGCTAGGCATAAATCCCTCAAGATAATCATTAAGTCTCTACTTGGACTCAACTTAATGGAAAGGTGTTCTTGATCACCAACCCATGCAAAATATCACTTTTAGACCATGTGTAAGATACTATCACAATCCATCACCTAGGTACAAAGGCTCTCTAGCCTTAGGTTAAATTAGTTAGGAGAAGTCCTTCAACCATAGAACCATTACTATGTGAGAAGTCTTTTATGTTAAGTTCATATTCATGTGTAGTATCATGTCTAGAATTCCCCATTAGACAAGAATATCATCATGACCTTAGCGATCCTACCACTTCCTATCATCTATGAATCATATGGTGAATTAAGTAGGTAAAGGTCTCTCAACACAATCCTATTGATTAGCCTTGGACTCATATGTAGGTTTTACTCTCAAAGCCTTAGGATCTAAAGTTAATCATATTAGCTTCTTGCTTAAGCCCTAATGATCATTATTCATTACTATGAATCCTCATTCTTAATGACTCTACATCATGAAAGCATATTATGAACCTAGATTAAAAGACATTTAAACACATTCTTTAATACTAGGTGATTCTAGTCATAGTTTGCCTTAAAGGTTCAATTTCATCTTTACAAGTAAATATCAATCATGTAGTATAGAGTCTAGTTTAATTAATGTCTAGGCATTCCTAATCTTGATCAATTACTACACACTACATTGATTTAGGAAGATCACTCATGGACCTTCAATTCACCTCTAATGGCATCAACCCACAAAGATCACATTCATCAATTTAGGTAAGGTCTCATCATAGAAATAACATGAATTCATCATAATATCATTAAACAAAGCTAAATCAATCACAATTAGGTATTATCCACTAGATTGGACTCATACCCAATCCCTACCTACAATGCATGAACAAACCTAGTTAGAATTGGGTTCTTGACCTCACAATTAGGGGATAACTAAGGGGGCTCCATGAGTGGAAGAACCCATCAATGAATAATCTTCACATACCTTCAATCAAAGCCCTAAACCAAGCTTGAATCAATGGGGAAAATCGACCAAGGTGTTTGCCCTCCTCTCTTCTCTTCTCTTCTTTTTCTTCTTCTTTTTATTCTAGAGAGATGATTTTTGGAGAGGTTTGGGTTCTTTAGATGAATGATTTAAAGTGATTAGTTTAGGGTCTATTAACTATTTATGAGAGGTTAATTAACTAACTAATTTTCCCTCCTAACCCCTAAACTAATTAATAAACTAACCCTCACCTCCTCACTTAAAACTTAACTATCAAAAAGAATTAAAAAACCACCTTGATTAAGTTGTTTCCCTCCCCCTTTTCAACTTGACTATGTCTAGAAGTAGGTATAGTTTTTTTGAATAGGCTTTTTCTCTTTCCTTTGTAAGGGGAGAGTCTCCCTTATTTATATTTTCCTAGTATCCTTGTATTGAGAGGATTCCTCTCCTTAGGTGCTTAGAACTAGGTTTCCTTTTTATAGTATGGGGATGAGTTGAATCTCCTTAGTAGGAAGTTCGACCCTTGACCCAACATAGGACCGGAGGTAAGGTTTTTTGTCCCCCTACTTGTACTTATTTTTATTTTATTTATGTTAAGGCATGGGGGTGTTGCTAAGCCCCTTACCCACCCAAGGGTCATTATAAAAAAAAAAAAAACTATCAAAAAGTGGCAGCACCTACAAAACCCCCACCACGGACCGTGGATGGGTCTACTGGACGTGGTTTGGTGTTGTGGTTCACGTTAGAGACTCAAATTTTTAGGGTGTTACAGGCCCTGACCTATCCCCATGACCTACGGGGTGTAGGTTGATCTAAAAGGCGTCATTTGGTCTCTTGAACCAAGCTGTTTTGGTAGCTTTTTGGTCAGTGTTCGGGTCCTCCTCAAGAACCCCTTGGGTGGTCTTTGGGGAGTTGTACCCAGACGTTTAACCCCTAACCATGTCATTCTAAGTACGGGAACCATTTATCTTAATTTTAACCCTCATAGAACACTTTAAAACTCCACTACATGACCCTACAACACACAACTTCAACTCACTTGTTTTCGGGGTGTTACACTTAGTCTCTACTCCAGTCGGTGACCCTGTTATAGCTAGACAGGTATACAAAAACTACCCTATCACAGTCTCCCAAAAAGTCACCTTAGCAGATCTTATAGAGTTATAAATAAAAGACTTCGATGTCATTCTGGGCATGGATTTTTTACATTCATGTTATATCTCAGTCGCTAGTAGAACTAGGATTGTTCATTTTCAGTTTCCAAATGAACCAATCTTAGAATGGAAGGGTAGTAGCTTAGCGCCTACGGGTCGATTCATTTCTTATCTTAAGGCCAGAAAATGATCTCTAAGGGTTATCTCTATCATCTAATTCGGGTTAAGGATTCAAGATCTGATACCCCAACTCTTGAGTCACTTCCCGTAGTCAATAAGTTCCCAAAAGTGTTCCGAGAAGATCTTACCAGAGTTCCTCCCGAAAGGGAAATCGACTTCCGAATTGATCTCGTTCTAGATACCTAGCCTATCTTTATTCCTCTTTACAGAATGGCTCCAGCTGAGCTTAAGGAACTGAAAGAGTTGTTGAAAGACCTTCTAGATAAGGGCTTCATTAGACCCAGTATTTCCCCATGCAGCGCACCAATATTGTTTGTGAAGAATGATGGTTCTCTCAGAATGTACATTGAATATAGGAAGTTGAATAAGGTCACAATCAAAAATAAGTATCCTATCCCCAGGATTGATGATTTGTTTGACCAACTTAAGGGTGCTAGTTATTTCTCAAAGATAGACCTCAGATCGGGTTATCATCAACTCAAAGTCAGAGATAGTGACATTCCGAAGACAACTTTTAGAACTCGGTATGGTTATTACAAATTTGTAGGTATGTCATTTGGACTAACCAATGCTCTTACAACTTTCATGGATTTGATGAACAGAGTGTTCAAGCAGTATTTGGACTTGTTCGTTATGATCTTTAATGATGATATCCTCATTTACACTAGGAATGAGGAAGAACATGTGAATCATTTGAAAGTTGTTCTGCAAACTCTCACAGACCAACAATTATTCACTAAGTTTAGTAAATGTGAGTTTTGGTTGCAATCGGTTGCTTTCCTTGGTCACATTGTGTCTAGCGAAAGGATCCGAGTAGATTCTCATAAAATAGAAGCAGTGAAACAATGGCCCAGACCTACCTCTCCTCAGACATCAAAAGTTTCTTGGGTCTAGCGGGTTACTACAGAAGGTTCGTGGAAGGGTTTTCATCCATAGCCTCTCTATTGACTAAGTTCACTCTAAAGAAACTCAAGTTTATGTGGTCAGATGATTGTGAGAAAACTTTTGCAGAATTGAAAATTAGGTAGCCTACAACTCATGTTTTGACTTTACTATAGGTTTCAGATGGTTATGTTATCTATTGTGATGCTTCCATAGTTGGCCTAGGATGTGTGTTGATGCAGCGAGGTAAGGTAATATCTTATGCTTCTAAACAACTTAAGGTGCATGAGAAGAACTATCCAACTAATGAACTTGAACTTGCAGCAGTGGTGTTTGCGCTTAAGATTTAGAGACAATATTTGTATGTTGTTCACATAGATGTGTTCACAGACCACAAGAGCCTTCAGCTTGTGTTCACCCAGAAAGAGTTAAATCTTCGCCGGAGGATATGGCTTGAGTTTGTCAAGGACTATGATATGAGTGTGCATTACCATCGTGGTTAGGACAATATGGTAGCCGATGCTCTTAGCAGACTATCTATGGGTAGTGTAGCGCATGCTGAGGAAGAAAGAAAACAACTAGCAAAAGATGATCACATACTTGCTCGCCTAGGAGTTCGTCTTATGAGCATATCAGATGGTGGTGTAACAGTTCAGAATCTTCTTTAGTAGTGGAGGTTAAGGAAAAGTAAGACAGTGATCCAATATTGCTTGAACTAAAGGGTGCAATCCACCAGTAGAGGGTTCAGGTTTTCTCCCAAGGGGGAGATGGTGTGCTTCACTATCAGGGTCGATTATTTGTTCCTAAGGTGAATAAGTTGAGACAAGGATTCTTGCAGAAGTCTATAACTCTAGATATTCTATTAATCCAGGCGCCACTAAGATGTACCGTGATCTGCGAGAAAACTATTGGTTGAACGGTATGAAAAGAGATATAGCGGATTTTGTGGCCAAGTGTCCCAATTGCTAACAAGTCAAGGTAGAACATCAGAAACCAAGAGGTATGACTCAAGAGATCGACATTCCTTCTTGGAAGTAGGAGATGATAAACATGGACTTCATCATAGGTTTACCTCGTACTCGTAGACAGCATGACTCCATATGGATGATAGTTGATAGAGGTACTAAGTCATCACTCTTTTTGGCTGCCAAGACTACAAATTCGGCGGAGGATTCACCAAGCTTTATATTAATGAGATAGTTAGGTTGCATGAAGTTCCTTTGTCTATCATCTCAGATAGAGGTCCTCAATTTACCTCTAATTTTTAGATGTCATTTCAGAAAGGTCTTGGTACTCAGGTTAACCTGAGGACAACATTTCATCCGCAGACGGATGGTCAAGCAGAGCGTACTATTCAGACCTTTGAGGACATGTTCAGAGCTTGTGTGATCGATTTCAAGGGTAGTTGTTATGATCGCCTTCCTCTTATAGAGTTCGCCTACAATAATAGTTACCATTCAAACATTTAGATGGCCCCTTAAGAGGCATTGTATGGGCGTAGATGTAGATCTCCAGTTGGTTGGTTTGAATTAGGTGAATTAACCTTTATAGGACCAGAGTCTTTTCATGATGCTATGGCAAAAGTGCAACTCATCAGGGATAGACTTAACACAACCCAGAGTCGCCAGAAGTCTTATGCAGATGTAAGGAGAAAGGAACTAAAGTTCCAAGTTGATAATTGGGTTTTCCTGAAAGTGTCACCTATGAAAGGGGTATTGAGATTTGGCAAGAAGGGGAAGCTCAGTCCTAGATATGTAGGCCCTTACATGATCTTGAGAAGCATTGGTAAAGTGGCTTATGAGTTAGAGTTGGCAACAAAACTAGCAGTAGTGCATCCGGTTTTCCACATTTCATTGTTGAAGAAGTGTGTGGGTGACCCAGCGTCTATTGTACCCTTAGAAACTATGGCTATGAAGGATAGTCTCACTTATAAAGAGGTACTAGTTGAGATTCATCATCGTCAGGTTCGAAGGTTGAGAAACAAAGAAGTCGCTTCAGTTAAGGTTTATTGGAGGAGTCAGTATGTCGAGAGAGCTACTTGGGAAGCAGAAGCAGCCATGAAGGCCAAGTATCCTCACCTCTTTCCTTCCGATTCCATTCCCATTTGAGGTAATAGTTCCTCTTCAGTTTTTTAGTTATTCATGCGCAATTTCTGTCTTAGCATCTTGTTCCTTCAGTTTGTACTTCCATTTTCAGCGTATTTGCATGTTCATGGAACTTAGTTCAGTCAGAAATCAGTTTCCAGAGTTTAGTGGTAGGATTGTAGATCATCCCCTCCATTTCAACTAGTCTAGTCTTCATTCAAGGATGAATGTTCCCATGGGGGAGTTATTCTTACACCTCGAAAAAAAGACCTAGAAAAAATTTGAAGAAATTTTCCTGAACAAGTGAACCACGACAGGGTTCACCGCCCGTGATAAAGTCCACGGTGCGTTGACTTTCCCGTGGTCATGACTTGGACTTCACCAAGACCAAACACCAAACCACGGGCACCATCACAATTCGTGTTCTTGACAACGGGCCGTGGTGTCATCTGTTACGTCTAGGCGATAGCCCCCCTAGCAAGATCTTAGAGTCCCACGCCCAAGTGAAGATCACGAGGACCTTCTCGATCTGTGGTCCTTAACAAGGGTCCTGGGGTGGTCCCTGAAGGCTATCCAGTAGGCCTCCAGACCCGATCCTGCAGACCTCAGCCCAAGTGAGGACCACGGGGACCTTCACGGTGTGTGGTCCTCCATACGGGACGTGGTAGGGGCTCCTGGATCAGACCCAGAACTCCCAGCTCCTAGACCTCATGCCACGACCATCTTCACGGTCCATCGTCCTTTTCACGATCCATGGAAGTGGTCGTGGTCAGCCCCGTCAGCAGTTTTAGTTAGGGGTCTTTTGGTATTTTCCTATTTTGTTGGACACCTAAACTACGTGGTTTTGGTCAGTTTTAGCCTAGAAACATAACTATAACTTATCTAAGTCAAAACTTCCATCAAAACATAGAAATTTAAAGCGTAGAGAGAAGAAAGAGGGGACCAAATGCTAGTTCAAGAATGCAACAAGATTCCATCACTTCCGGCCGCAAAATCGAAAGATTTCTCCGTGGAATTCGTCACCAAGTATGTGGGATTTCACTAGTGGGTTCCTTTCGCCCATTAGGTCCCTAGAATTCAGTCAGATTCTTGATTCCCTTATTGTTATCTAGACTAAGAGTTTCTTGAATGTTAGAATTGCTGGATTTTCAACTGTTAGAATTATCCAAGTCATATTATATCATTATGATATTATTTTATTCATAAAGTAAGAACCCTAGCTATGTAGTTCTTTTAGTTCATGAAATACACATGCTAGGTTAATAAATTCAGATATGTATAAACATGCTCATATTTTGAATGCATTATTTTCAGTATATTATTGTACATTCTCAGTTTGCATGTCAGTTTTGAGTTATCCAGTACTATAGTATGACAGTCATAAAATGTTAACTACTTAAATCATAAGGGAAGGTTAATATCGAATGGACTAGGGCAAGTAACCCTCATGTCCCAAAATTACGTGCCCCGTAGGTTGTAAGTCCCCTCTGTGGGCATCATTTTAGTGATCACGCTAGCATGCCTCTATACCTCTGGCAGGGTATATTGGGTCCTTTCGATAGGGCGTATACATCGGACTCCAAATTTAGCTCATGTGGTTTTATGTTGGTTATTAGTATCTCTAATACAATTCAGTTAGATTCTATTGCATTGATCATATTACTAGTATAGATTAGTATTCAGTCTTAGCATGTTATAAACTTGGCCATTGCATTCAGTTTAGTCATGTTCAGTACTTTCAGTATCTTTATCATGCTCAGATCATGATATTGCTTTATTTTTTTGTTTAGTTATGTAATTGTTCAGTGTTACTCTATCCTACATGCTTAGTACCTTTCAAGTACTGATGCATACTCTGTGCTACATCTTCTCGTGATGTAGGTTTAGGTCCACAGTAGTCAGATCACGCATAGATCGGTTCCTGATCTTCAGTTCAGCAGCATCAGTGGTGAGTCCCCATTCTTCGAGGACTAGTGACATGATTATTTTATCTTTTTTAGGTTTAGTTTCAGATTTGCTAGATCTAGCTGGGGTATGTCCCCACATTTCTAATCCATAGAGGCTTTATTTCAGACATAGTTAGTCTCAACTTTAGTTTTAGAGTTTGATTTCTCATTTGTACTCAAATTCACAGTCTTTCATATATTCAGATTAGTAGATGGGTATTCCCTATCATTTCAGTTTATTATGATTTAGCTTCCTGATGAGTCCACGCTTTGGACTCATTTAGGATTTTATTTAAATAGATTTAGTGTCCTCAAATGCATGTTTTTTACTAATGAATGATGTAAAAGCTCTGATTTTTAGGTATTTGGATTTATGAATGATGCATGGATAGTAATGTGCAGAAAGGAACAAAGCAAGCTAAAGGAATGACGAAATGACGACCTGATGATCTCCAAGTCATTCGGCGAATCGCTAAATCACCACGATACCGCCTAAAGTTACAGAATGTTGTAGCTAAAATGGGGTTATTTCGGCGAGCAACAGTTCCATTTGGCGTGTTGCCGATCTATTCGGTGAAGGACAACCAGGTCGCCAAAAGTGCTGAAGAAGATTCAAATAAGTGCTGATGGGCGAGAAAGAAGGAAAAAGGGTCAATCACGGAGTTTTTCGGCGATCCCGATCTGGATCGCCTAAAGTTACAGTAGCCAGACTAAGAAAAAGTGAAAAATGATGTTGAGATGAAGAACAATCGGTGAGTCACCGATCTGTCGACGAAGCCTGAATTACCTTGCCGAGTGGTCTTAAACATTGGCATATCAGACTTGTATAAATTAGTTTTGGCTAGAGAGATAAAGGCATTCAGAAATATGAGAAATAGAAAATTGAGAGCAAAAACATTACCATTGTGGTTTTGAGGAAATTTTAGCAAGATTTTTGTGGGAGACTTTGTAATCGAGAAGATTTTAGTAATTTCTATCTTTTGATTTTCAATTACCAAGTTGTAGAAAACATGGCAAATGTTGAGTTTCTCATTTTTGCTATGAGTGGCTAAAACCGTTTCCTTGGGGTTTTAACTATGAAGCCAATTGTTGAGTTTTACTAAGTGGGTGTCCTTGAATTGCAAATAATGGCATTAATTTGAAATGGAACTGATTTGTTGTTGCATTTCGAAGTCGTGTTGCATGTGTAGTATAACAAGTTCAGCATTATGCACTTGCTCGAGAGAGAGGTGCACAGCCAAAGTAACAATCTTAGCATTCTTAGTAGTGGGTTACCATGATTTCAGCTTGAGAGAGTGAAACATGGGATCTATCCTTTGTATCCAGCTCGAGAGAGTGGATTTGATGAGGACCAAGGGTTGGGCACTTTCCGATTAGTGTTGAAGTTCAAGAGAATTTGACATTGAAAAGGTAATTGTTTGAGAGAAAGTTACTTTACATATGGTCCGACCTACCCACAAAAAATTATGCTCTTGTTAGCATCAATATTCACCCACTAAGTTAAAATTCATCAATTGGCTGGTCATTATCCCATGTTTTACTTTACTATTTGATTGTTTTGTGTTGAAATGTGAAATTGGAGGGAAAATAGAAACTAGATATTTGAAAATTAAACAAAAAAGGGTGTAATAGTTGCTAAATTGAAGAGATTGTTGTCATACTTTCATCATTGAATTTGAAAGAAAAACTACTCTCTGTGGGATTCGACCCCAACTCACCTAGTTGGGTTATATTACTGACTAATGATCGTTGGCACTTAGTAATGGATGAAGTGTCCTGATACGTGAAATCAAAATGGCGCCTCTGTCGGGGATACTTTTTACGATATCTTGGTGAACGTTGATCCATTTATTTTCTCGGCTGATTTTGTCATTCATGATTGTGAAATAGATGCTGAAATTCCTTTTATTTTAGGAAGACCATTCTTAGCAACCAAAAAAGCATTGGTGGATGTTGAAAGGCGAGAATTGATGTTTCGCGTGGACGAAGATGAAGTCACCTTCAATGTTTGTCAGTCAATGAAACACCCAAGTGATATCTATGTAGTGTCCACCGTTGATGTTATTGATGAGGTGGTGGCCAGCATGAGCCATTTGATGTGCATGAGTGAACATCTTGAAGTCATGCTTGCTTACTATGATGAATTTGAAATTCAATGGCATTAAAAGGTGATAGCTACTTTTTCAGGCTTGGGAGTATATTCGAAGACTCCATTGAAATTAGACATTGATTTGTAAAATAGAGAGAGTCCTCCCGCAAACCCATCAACAGAAGAACCACCAAATTTGGAATTAAAAGCACTCCTACCCCATCTCCGGTATGCTTTCTTAGGGTTAAATAACACTCTACCAGTGATCATTGCTACTGACTTGCTTGAATGTGTAACGACCCGAGAGCACCCCTTAGTCGTAACACGGCGTACTCCACCCCGAAGGGGTCTCATACAAGCCTCATAGCATTCATTCACCGCATAGGTAATAGAAATAGTATGGAATTAAAACAATACGATTCAAAACATTCATTTAACAATCTTTCAAAAGACACAGCGGAAGTCTAAGTCTCACATGGCCATCTTAGACACAATCTCAAGACATAATTAGGGACACGACCCTTTACAATCGTAAAACTACCAAATGTCTATTACATGAAAAAATAAGGCAACTTCAAGAAGACACTTGTCCTCGATATATGAGGATGTATCACTCTAGCCTTGGGGGAAAAAAGCAATCCAAGCACTTCAATCTATCTAGAAGCAATCACTTGCCAGAACCTACACTTGCAGTAAAAAATAAGAAAAATATGTGTTAGCACACAAAAATGTACTAAGTATGATGACCATGCAAAAACATGCTTTAAAAGGGACATTTTGGTTGGAAATCATGCATTATGCCACTTTTTAGAAAGACCACGAACAGTAGCATGAGAGACATACAATACAAGTATAACCATCATACAAGTCATAACTCCACATTTAGATAATATCATCATGTGAACCATTACCTTAACCTTGGACCTTTACCTTAATTAACTCTCATGCTATACCTTGTGCAATGCATGGATGGTATCCCATACCACCATCTACACCAAGGCACCACATTAAGGTCACGAAAGGTGAACTTACAATTCCTTCCTTTTCACTTTAACACCATATCCATACATAAGAGACATAACATTTCATAAGGCATGACAAGGGAAAATAACTCATAATAAAACCCAAGTATAGCATGCATATCACATTAAGCATTTAAGAGTCAACATTCTTCAATTACTTCATATAGAGGACTTTCATACATTAGTCATTAAGACTTAGATAACTCACTATGACCCTATGAAAGCCTACTAGTGCAATGTATAGATGGCATCCCACACTACCACCTACACTTCATAAAAACACTCAAGAAACCATAATGTACATCTCACAGGAATAAGCGTTTAATCGACATAGACCATGCAAGCTATACATGGAATCTGGTGTCATATTGCCCCATACCGTAAAGAGGTGTTCCACTTGCCTAAGGTAGAACGATAACATTAGCTCAGATGGAATTCACTGGCTAATATCTTATGTGGGCACATAGTTATGGGATATGAAGATGTTCCTTGGGACTCTAACCTAACATTTGGAGAGTTTCCATCTAACCATATCCACTTGGTGCTTAGCCTATAAATTCCCATAGATCATTTCATTCACACATTAGTGTACTAGGGACGAATTCCATAAGCCTATCGACCCATGATACATCTTACCCATGGAAGGAATGCTATAAGCCTATCGATCCATGGTACATTCAAGGATAGCTCTAGAGTCCTTATGAAAAGAACGCAATAAGCCTATCGATTCATGGTCCATCATTACATTCTTATACTTATGAAAGGAAGCCATAAGCCTATCAATTCATGGTACATTGACTCATTAAGAAATGAATGCCACTAGCCTATCGATTCATATCCATCAAGTCAAGAAACAATCATTAAACATATATTAAAGGAATGACATAGCCTATCAATTCATATTCATCATAGAAGCGCTTCACATTCGATCACCATCATTCATGAGTGTCAATTGAGAATATACTATCAACAATAACATATTTACATTGTATACATGATCATCATCCTATAATTGAAATCACATGAATATCCTTCACATCATACTCTTACATAATAAATTAAACATCTCCACCTTTCAAGTGGATCAACATCTCTGCACATTTCTACTTCAACAAGTAATTTAGTCATGACTTGCCTTCAAGGCCATGAATCTAAAATCATCAACACACCAACAATTTACCATGATTAAGGCATAGATAATGATATAATTCAATAACCCAAAGAAATTTAGACATATTCCAATCATAAGCTTTCATAATCAACAAACCCACTTCATAAAGGCACAATTTAGGAATTGAGAGAAATCATGGGTTCATAGAGTATTTTCATCATAAATCATCAATTAAACACCCACACAATCAATATATGACATTAGTAACCGTTTGAAATCATTTTTAGAAAGAATCCATGAGATTGAGTAAAACCCTTGGTTTTTCATGAACTTGAAAACTTTGAAAACATCTTTGAAATTGAATCTAGGGTGAAAGCTAACCTTAAATGAAGGATAACCATACCTTTACTAAGATTCCCCAAGAAAATTGATGAAGAACCACCTTGGAATCACCAAACCCTATCTTCAATGGCTCCCTTCTTCTTTTACTCTAATGGAGGATTTCTAGTGAGAGAAATATTTGAGAGGAGGTGGTTTTATTTTTTACTCTATTTGGAGTGACTTAAATGAAAGAATTCAAGTCTAAAAAGGTCTTATAGTTGCTAGGAAAATAATAGAATAATGTGGACTCAACTTTGGGAAAGAACTAAGGACCCTTAAAGTTACAACTTAAAATTTGGCCCCTTGCCTGTCTAAGCTCTCCCTTTGGACCCTTAGGCTTGCCAAGTGCACTAGGCGACTCAGCAAGTTCACCCTTGGCTCGCCCAAGTTTCCAGTGAGCTCATAAATTGCGCAGTCCACTTGGTGGACTACAGGGGAAATGGGTGACACGCCAAGCTGGTTGGCGAGCTTGGACTTAGCTCGCCCATTGGTCCAGCATCTTCGCCAAATGAGTAAGCCAGTAGGCGACCACAAGAGCCCAAGGGCTACTCGCCCAACCCCTTAGCCGATCAAACAGTCCCATCGCCAAACAACCTCTCAAGGAACAAGGTTGCTTTCATCCTATCTTGTCAGTCTAGGTCCTTGCTTGCACCCTAGGCTTCCACCTTTCTCCATTTAGGTTCTAAAACAGCCTACACATCAACCTAAAGTAACATTAACCCAAACGTTAAGGCTGTAGTTCAACCTATCATTTTCTGAATCATTATAGAATGGCAGGTGACATTGCTTCTTGAGGTGTTACGAAGACATATCAAAGCTACAGGTTGGACCAAAGCTGATATAGTGGGCATTCCTCCCGGTATATGTACTCACAAAATTCATCTTGATAGTGAGTGTAAACCAGTGTTGAACATCAATGAAGATTAAACCCACCAATGCAAGGAGTAGTGAAAAAAGAGATAATAAAGTGGTTAGATGCAGGTGTGATCTACCCTATTGCGGATAGCAAATGGGTAAGCTCGGTGAAATGTGTGCCAAAAAAATGGGGTATCACAGTGGTCCCAAATGAAAATGAGGAACTTGTATCTATGAGGCCGGTGACCCGATGGAGGGTATGCATGGATTACCAAAATTTAAACTCATGTACTGAAAAAGATCACTTTCCCATGAAGGTCATGGATCAAATTCTTGATCGACTCTCAGAAAGAGGTTGCTATTTCTTTTTGGATGGATATTCCGGTTACAACCAAATCTCCATACCGCCGGAACACCAAGAGAATACCACCTTTACATGTCCCTATGGGACTTTTGCCTTTAAAAGGATGCCATTCAGATTATGCAATGCCCCGACAACCTTCCAACATTGCATGCTATCTATTTTTACCGACATGGTGGAGGATTCAATAGAAGTATTTATGGATGACTTCTCGATTATGGGTGAAACTTTTGAGAAGTGTTTAGAACACTTAGGACAAGTTCTCTAAAGCTATGGGAGACACACTTGGTTCTCAATTGGGAAAAATGTCACTTCATGGTTAAATAAGGTATAGTACTTGGCCACAAGGTGTAGCAAAAGGGGATGGAGGTAATAAAGTGAAGATTGAAGTGATTGAGAAATTACCACCACCAATTTCGGTAAAGAGGGTTCGTAGTTTCTTAGGACATGTCGGTTTCTACCAGATGTTCATCAAAGAATTCTCCAAGATTGCACATCCTCTATGAAAACTCTTAGAGAAAGAGGTGAAATTATAATTTGATGATGCTTTTATAGTGGCTTTCCGGTGCTTGAAGGAGAAATTAGTATCTACCCCAATCATTATTAGTCTTGATTGATCAGAATCTTTCGAAGTAATGTTTGATGCAAGTGGAACGACATTGGGTGTTGTGTTGGGGCAAAAAATGCAACAAACTTTTTCACCAAATTTACTACGCAAGCAAGACTCTAAGCAATGCTCAACGTAACTATGTCGTTACTGAAAAAGAGTTGCTTGCGGTAGTCTATGCATTTGAGAAATTCTTGGCATACTTGTTAGGCACTAAAGTAATTGTTCACACTGATCATGTTGCACTCCGTTATGTAATGGAAATGAAGGATTCAAAGCCGAGGTTGATATAGTGGGTACTACTACTGCAATAATTTGACTTTGAGGTCAAAGATAGAAGAGGTTGCAAAAATCAGGTGGCTGACAACTTATCAAGGTTAGAGGGCAAGGAGAATGATGAGCCTGAGATTGACATAGACGATTCCTTCCCCGATGAACAAGTGTCTGCGATAACTGTCAAACAAACTCCCTGGTATGCAGATTTTGCCAATTACATAGTGTGCAGATTAATGCCGGATGATCTGAACTTCTACCAACAAAAATGGTTCATGTTTAACGTTAAAAAGTACTTTTGGGATAAACCATACTTGGTTTGAGAGTGTGAAGATCATATCATTAGAACGTGTGTTTCAGAAGAAGAAGCAGTAGAAATTCTCCATGCTTGTAATGATTCACCGGTTGGGGGCCATCATAGTGGTGTGCGTAAAACCGCTAAAGTTCTCCAAAGTGGATAATACTGTACATCCTTCTACAAGGATGTGCACGAATTTTTGAAGAAATGCACTCAAAGTCATAAGCAAGGTGGAATGTCTAAGAGACACGAGATGCCCCTTACTCCCATTTTAGAAGTTGAGCTATTTGATATTTGGGGAATCGATTTCATAGGCCCATTTGTGATTTCCTTTGGTAATAAGTATATCATGGTTGCAGTAGAATATGTTTCTAAATGGCTAGAAGTTGTTGTACTTCCAAACAGTGAAGGGAAAAGTTTGGTTTAATTTTTTGAAACACTACATCTTTGCTAGATTCAGTACTCCTCGAGCTATCATTAGTGATGGTGGATCCCACTTTTGCAATAAATGGTTCTCAGCTGCATTCAGTAAGTATGGGGAGAAACACAAGGTAGCAACTCCATATCATCCCCAAACTAGTAGTCCATTTGAAGTGTCAGACCGGGAGATCAAAAACATCTTGGCTAAGACAGTGAATGCTAATAGGACTGATTGGTCTCGAAAGCTTGATGACGCATTATGGGCGTATTGAACTGCATACAAAACTCCAATCGGTATGTCTCCGTATCAGCTAGTTTTTGGAAAGTCTTGCCATCTACCAGTCGAATTAGAACACAAAGCAATGTGGGCATTCAAAGCTCTGAATTTGGACTGGACAAAACCCTCAAAAGAGAGAGTAGAACAGTTAAACGAGTTGGACGAATTCAGGTTTAAAGCTTACAAAAGTTCAGCTCTCTACAAGGAAAAGATGAAGAAGTGGCATGATGCTAAAATACTTAAGAGAGAGTTCAAGTTGGGAGATTAGATGTTACTATACAACTCCTGACTTAGACTGTTTCCCAGAAAGCTCAAGTCCAAATGGTCAGGACCATTTATAGTGACACTAATATTCACAAATGGTGCCACAGAAGTTGAGGGTCAAGAAGGACCTGCATTTAAGGTGAATAGACAACGTTTGAAGTTATCCTTTGGAGAATGCCAGGAGATCTCTTTGATTGAGGTGGTGTACCAGGAAGATGCCTGAGAGCATTTCCACATCATGCCACGACATTAAATAAGGCGCTTCTTGGGAGGCAACCCAAGTGTTAGTGTCTTTAAATAATGTGTGTTGATTTTGCAGGAGCTGGATCATGAGTGAGACAAAAGTGCTATTGTTGAGTCGCCGAACTTGTTCGGCGAGCACAATTTGGTCCGCCTTATGGAACTCCAAAATTGGGCTAAGACTCTGGAACATTCGGTGGGATATCTTCATCATTTGGTGAGTCGCCGATGTGCCTAGGCGACCCGACTTTCCTTGTCCTTTTTCCTTCGAGATTGATAACGTTCCTCAAGGATCGTCCGGCGATATTTTGAGTCCATTATGCGAATCGCCGAACTATTCGGTGACTTCCTACATCTTCGCCGATCTTCCCTTCTCTGAGAGTGCAGCCCACTGTAACTAAGGACGATCTGAAGAACATTGGGCGCATCGCCGAAGCTTTCGGCGACTGGTTCACTCACTCACTAACTGGACGCTTAGTGAAGATTCCTCGTTACCCTGTTCTACTTGTTTGCACTCTAGAATGTTATCATTTCTTGTTAGTCTTTCTTTATTATTCTTGTTTTGTTTTCTTTGCGGTAATGCCCGCTCTCAATCCGCATTGAGGACAATGTTGAATGCTTTTGGTGGGGGTGGCAATTGGTCTATAAACCCCCTTCTATTTGTGCCACCTCTCTTGTTTGTGTTTGAATGTCCTTATTCCCTTGCTAATTTGAGTATCAGTTTTGATCAATATCGATGACTTGAATAGTGCTCATAATCGAACAAAAATGAATGTGCGGCTACGATGAGGACAAATGAAGTTGCGTACACAATATGTGAACTTTTTGCATCTCGTTGTGACTGGCCCAGTATCAAATTGAGTCTCTTGTGATGAACATTACACACTAGAAAAAGTGTAGAGTCTTGTTTGACATTGGTGTCAATGCCTTGTGTGATGAGTTTACCGTAAACCATGTGCGATGACACCTAGAATTTTCCCCGTCGGTCCGGTTGACTAAGTGATGCAGTCTCTAGATATGATCTTAGGCAACTTTGAAGAGTGTGAAACAATTTGACATTCTACCTCTTTTGTGGCCTACCTTGTGAGTGTGTGAACTCTGTTTGATCACCCTTTGAGCTGTAACCTTTTCTAGGAAGAAACTTGGTAAAATTGTGACCTTTCTTGTTCCATTACCCATAATCCTTATGATTTGTTGTTTCTTTGAACAGTCAACTTAGGCCAAAACACTAAGTTGGGGGTGTGGTGAAAAGAGAAGGTAAATCAAGAAGTGCAAGAAAAGTCCCCTTTGACCTATGTTTCGAAAAAAATAGTACCCCTCCAAATATAAAAAAAAGAGAGAGAACAAGAAGAAAAGAATGAAAAAGTTGTGGAATTAAGTTATGAAAATACAAAGAAATTGGGGTTTCCAACAGTCCATGGAAAGTGAATAATGGGATGACTTTTGAGCATGAATAAGAATGAGGAAGAAAAGGAAAGGAAGTGTTGTTCACACAACATTTGATGATGATTACAACCATTGAGCCTAAATGACCATACCTTTGCACTCAGCCCTGTTACAAGCCTTGAAAAGACCTTTTTGATCTTGAGTGAGCCGAAGTAAGTGTCGATCGAAAATACGGGCAAGCCTATAGGTGAAATCATGCATTGTGTTCATCTTTGTGACTGTGAGCATTGCATTTGATTCTGGAGGTTTAAATTGGAAACCATTGTGTGTGAATATGGAATCATTCTCTGTGTGAGGGCAGTTAAGTACCTTTGTTGAGCTTGAACTTGCATTTGAAGCAAGTATTGTGAACTTGAGAATCTTTGATAGTTGTGAGTCACAACTTGAATCTATGAGTGCACAATTGATCCTTGCATAAGTAAGTTAAGTCTTTTTGTGTGCATTTATGATTGCATCATAAGTAGCACTATTTGAGACATCCCCTTTGAACAGCTGAACTTGAGTCTTACCTGAGGACAAGCAAAAGTTTATGTCGGGGGTGTTGATGACTCCACCCTTTGTACTCATTTAGGGCTTTATTTGAATAAATTTAGTGTCCTCAAATGCATGTTTGTGCTAAGGAATGATGTAAAAGATATGATTTCCAGGTATTTGGATTTATGAACGATGCATGGACACTAATGTGCATAAAAGAACAAAGCAAGCTAAAGGAATGAAGAAGTGAAGCCCTGATGATCGCCGATGTCATTCGGTGAATTGCCAAATTACCACGATACCACCTATAGTTACAAAATGCTGGAGCTAAAATGGGGGTAATTTCGGCGAGCAGCACTTCCATTCGGCATGTCGCGAATCTATTCGGCGATGGACAACCAGGTCGCCAAAAGTGCTGAAGAAGATTCAAACAAGTGCTTATGAGTGAGATAGAAGGAAAAAGAGTGAATTGCCGAGTTGTTTGGCGATTCGGATCTGGATCGCCTAAAGTTACAGTTGCCAGACCAAGAAAAATTGAAAAATAAAGGCTAGATGAAGAACAATGGGTGAGTCGCCGATTTGTCGGCGAAGCCTGACTTATCTCGCTGAGTGGTCTTAAACAGTGACATATCAGACTTGTTTAAATTAGTTTTGGCTAGAGAAAGAAAGGCATTCAGAAACGTGAGAGACAGAAAATTGAGAGCAAAAACATTACCATTGTGGTTTTGAGGGGATTTTAGCAAGTTTTTTGGGGGAGACTTTGTAATCGAGAAGACTTTAGTAATTTCTAACTTTTTATTTTCAATTATCCAATTATAGAAACCATGGAAGATGTTGAGTTTCTCATTTTTGCTATGAGTGGCTAAAACACCTTGCTTGGGGTTTTGACTATGAAGCCAATTGTTGAGTTTTACTAAGTGGGTGTCCTTGAATTGCAAATAATGGCATTAATTTGAAGTGGGTCTAAGTTGTTGATGCGTTTCAAAGTTGTGTTATATGTGTAGTGTAATAAGTTCAGTGTTATGCACTTGCTTGAGAGAGAGAGGTGCAGAGCAAAAGTAACAATCTTAGCATTCTTAGTAGTGGGTTACCATGATTTTAGCTTCAGTGTGTGAAACATGGGATCTATATGTTGTATCCAGATCGAGAGAATTGATTTGATGAGGAAAGAGGGTTGGGCACCTTCAAGTTAGTGTTGAAGTTCAAGAGAATTCGACATATAAAAGGTAATTATTCGAGATAAAGTTACTTTACATATGGTCCGACCTTCCCACGACAAACTATCATGTTGTTAGCATCAATATTCACCCACTAAGATAAAATTCAGCAATTGGCTGGTCATTACCCCAAGTTTTACTTTACTATTTGATCGTTTCCTGTTGAAGTATGAAATTGGAGGGATAATAGAAACTAGATATTTGAAACTTAAACAAAAAAGGGTGTAACACTTGCTAAATTAAAGAGATTGTTGTCATACTTTCATCATTGAATTTGAAAGAAAAACTACTCCTTGTGGGACCCCAACTCACTTAGTTGGGTTATATTATTGACTACCAATCGTTGCCACTTAGTATTGGATGAAGTGTCCTGATACGTGAAATCACTTCCCCATAATTTTATTGTTTAGTTTATCTTTAGTATTCTCATGATTGTGCCAACAGAGTTAGCTTGGGGTCACTCATGATCCTAGGTCCCGTGTTGCGTCCAGGGAGTAGCCTTGGTGGGTGACAAGTTTAGCATTCTAAGCTTACTTGAGAAAGAAGTATTAATGTTAAAACTATTTGTTGATGAATGTAGTGATTTTGTTTTGTAGATTTAGCTTGAGAAAGTGGGTCAAAATGCAATCCTACTAATCTAGCTTGTAAAAGTACATTGATCAAGGCATTGGATTGTTTATATGTGTTGTGCTTGTCGAGGACATTCGGAAGAACTTGCTTGATTCATAATAGTTGATTGAGAAATTGCTATTACACCTAAACCCTAAAGTACCCACTAAGATTCAATGACTTTTAGTATATAATAATCACCCATTTTGCCAAATTGTCATTTAATTGATCATACTCCCAAGAAATCCCCTCTACTTGTTTATTCTCGGTTGTTCGTAATTGTTAAATATTCACTCGAATCCCCCCATTTGACACTGATTGTCAACACCTAGTGTTATGACCCAGGGGTACACCCTAGAAGTAACATGGCCTTAGCATATCATAACATAAGATAATAGAAAACTACGAAAATTTTTAAAAATGTATCCCTACAATCGAAGTCTTTTATAAAAGCAAGCGGATGTCTTTATTACACGTTTGTCTCAAACCATCTAAACTCAACTTGAATTAAAACCTTTGGGACACAACCCATACAATAGTCTCAACATGAAAAAAAATAAAAGACATAAAGGAAATAGTGGGTTTTTGTCCTCGAAGCTATGAGGACTCACCAAATATTCAACTCCTTTGCTCCTTAGAAACATATCCTCAAGATTGGAACTCAAATCTCTTAACCATACTGTAACACCCCGAAAAATGGTAGTTTAAACTAGAGCCTAAACATAACGTTAAAAATCATAAAATGACTCCCCGAATCTTAGTAAGTAATTTAAGATTGAAATGAGGTTATTTGAGTCAAGACGAAGGGGCAAATGTCAACGTAAAGGGGCCAAGCCAAGGCTGCCCCTAGCTAGGAGCACACTGCCCCACCATCACGAGAGGGACCACGAGTCATGGTCCAGTCCACAAATCGTGAAGGTGGTCATGAAGCTTCCTTGGCCTTGGGAAATGGTCCACTCTTTGGCCAGGCCACTGCCTCAAACTTCACCTAAGGGACCACGACTCGTGGTCTTCACCACTGCTCGTGGAGCCCTTCGTGAAGGAGACTTCAGCAAGGGGGCTTGGGGGCATAAATTAGCTTAGCTACTGCCTCACCCTTCACGAGCAGGACCATGGGTTGTGGTTTACTTCACGGCTAGTGAAGGTGCTCGTGAAGATGATTTAGCCAAAGAAGCCTTGTTCTCCAAAAACAAGGCTACTGCCTCAAACTCAAAGGGTAGGTGATATACCGTGAGTTTAAGGTATTTCTAATACATTTCACTTACAAGTTGTGTGTGTCTAGGGCCTTTTTATATTGGTTGTTATGTGTTTTTATCATGTTTTGCAGGAAAGATGTTCAGGTGCGGAAGTATAGAGACAGCTGAAAGAAATTCACGGAGGTGATCTATGGACCGCAGGTCCATCTACGGTCCGTAGGTGATGACCGTAGATCAGCAGACAAGGTATGGAGGACAAATCAGGGAAATTTGACCAAGTGTGGAACCACGGTGTCCATTGACGGTCCGTAGGTTGATATACGGACCGTACTGTTGATCTGTAGATTGATACTGCGAGGGTTCTAGTACCTGATTTTTGAAGATTCTAAGTATGGAGCTACGGAGGGGATCGACAGACAGTAGATCGAACTACGGTCCGTACTGCTAGTCTGTCGTTTGGTTCAGAGAAGCTGATTTTTGGAAGCTAAAATATTTTCTAAGTCCTGGCTGACGGAAGGGACTTACGGACCGTAGATCCATCGACGGTCCGTAAGTCAGTCTCGTGGATTGAAGATGCGTACCTGAACAAACTTTCCTTAATTTGTTTCCCTTTTAATTTAGGATTTGTT
>JAJOOE010000809.1:0-37314 GCA_036250405.1 Solanum raphanifolium | reverse complement strand
CATATATATATATATATATATATATATATATATATATATATATTCATATACATATGTATCTATGTTAATTATTTGACTTGAAAGATAAGTTCATAAGTGCATGTTTTCAAGAAGGTAAACACGTCTCATGTTTTAAAATGTATTTCAAGTAAAGTAAGAAGTCCATTCCTTGTAATGGGTGAATTGAGCACAATGTTATATCTATTATTTTGGGAGTAGTATCGAGTACCGAGTTGGGTTAGAGTCCCTTATGATTCGGAAGTCCTATAGAACTACGTAGCCAGCGTAGGATAGAATAATATTGACTCTTCATGCTACTCCTCTCTGCCTCTGAGAAGACCAATTAGATGAATCCATAGTCACGATATCATCCTATACCCCCGGCAAGGTATAGGATGGGCCCTTGCAGCGTGCGGCGGGACGTTGTTGCCAGACTCATGGTAATGGTTGTCGGTTAGAGAAACTCCCTACAAGTAAAGTATATTATTTTCATGTTGATTTAATCGTATATTTTATTGTAAAGCTTAAATGGTTTCACTTCATGTTCATGTATTGATTAAGTTGAGTTGCTTTTAGTTATTCAGTTAAGTTATTTGTTTACTCAGCCATATTACATACTCGTACATTCCATGTATTGATGTCATTCGACCTGCATCCTTTTATGATGCAGATATAGGTGTTCATGATTATCAACAGGCGCTTCGTTGAGATCACTCTACACTCTAGTTAGCTTTGGTGAGCCTCTTTGTATTATAGAGGAATTCACAGTTACTTTCCAGTTAGTAGTTTTGAGGTGTCGTGGGTCTTGTACCGACATCCTTTTTTAATAGTAGAGGCTTCATAGATAGATAGTTTTGGAGAGTCTTTCAGTTTCAGATATTTTATTTAAAACCTATGTTTCTTACTAAGTATATTCAGTAAAGTTTTGAGATTCAATAAATTGTTTTTAAACGTTTCTTTCAATTTGATGCTTGTGTATGCTCAAGTTAGTCTTCCGCTTGTAGTCATCTAGGATGAGGGTTCGCTTGGGGACCAATAATGGTTCTTAAGTGCCGGCCACGTCCAGGGTGTAGGCTCCGGTCATGTCATACATCTACTTTCAAATCAGTAAAAGAGTAATCTAGTATTCTACCCCTAAATTTGAGTATACTTGAGATGAGTTAATTTTGAGTTCTCGAGTTCCTCTTTCTTTATGAAATTCTAATTATTATATTGTTATATGTTATGCATTAAAATTCTTGAGTTGATTCGTTCATGTCTATATTTCAGCATGAACCATATGAATAGGGTATTTTTCAGAGGAGAAATATCATTGAGTTATGACTTTCGAGTTCTTGAGTCCTTGAGTTTTGAGTACTGAGTTTCCATATTGCTATTTAGATCCCGAGTTGAGTCGTTCATGTCCATAATTCCACATGAACCTTATGAATTGAGTCATAAATTTTGAGAAGCTTTTTAAAGCCAGCACTTGAGTTTTTAAACTGAGTTTGGAGAAAGTAAAGATGAATTTTGAGAAAAGAGTTTTCTAAAACATGATTAGTATGAAAATCGAGTATGACATCAATGTATAAGCAGTATGGTATCTAGATATACCATCAATGTTTATGTAGTAAGACTTCCCGAGTCATCAATGATCATACTATAATATGATTTTGATATGTTTTGAGAAAGAGTTTTCAAGTATGAGTTGAGTAAGAGTATAATGGGACTATGTATTCTTAGAGATATCAATTTTTACATTGATAAAAGAGAAACTGAGATTTCTAAATGAGTTATGAGTTTAAAAGATATTTCAAGAGTAGTTACCTCTTTTAAGAGGGTAGTTTGAGCAATAATCTTAAACTAGATGAAGAGTTATGTTTTTAAACATATGAACATGGTATATATTATTGAGAGTAAAATTGAGCACCGATATGGGGATGAATTCAGACTACTTAAAATCCTCATTAACCATGTCTGCCAACATGGGTAAAGGGTCATAATTTTTAGATGATTCCTTATTCCTTTTTAAGCATAGCTTAGTGGATCCACTTAGTTGAGGATGTCTTATAATCGGCAAGGTATAGGACAATTCTGGCAGCGTGGGCAAGACACTGTATCATCACATAGCTTATAGTGATGGTTTTTGGTTAGAGAATCTCCCAAATAGAGTTCAAAGTATTTTTTTATTATATCACTGATTATGTTGAGGTTTAGAGATAAGTAAGTGTTTTTTTAAAGTTTTAAATGATTTGATTCCTTTAATCCTTTACATTCAGTTGGGTTTATGTTTTTATCTATTGTAGTCTTATCAGTTTCGTTATTTATTTACTCAACCATATTACATACTCATACATTCCATGTACTGATGTCATTCGACCTGCATCCTTTTATGATGCAGATACATGTGTTAAGGATTATCAACATGCTCTTCATTGAGATCACTCTACACTCCAGTTAACTTTGGTGAGCCTCTTTGTATTCCAAAAATCTCCACATTTACTTTCTAGTCAGTTGTCTTGAGATGTCGTGGGTCTTGTACCTACATCCATCTTGAGTAATAGAGGCTTATAGATAGATAGAGTTGAAGAGTCTTTCAGTATGTTGAGATGTTTTTACAAACTGTTATACTTGTATAATTGAGTATTTTACAGGCAGTTTGAGTTAAGTATTTACTTTGAGTTTAAATGTTCAAAAATTTATTTTTTAAGCCTTTTATTGCTTGAGTTAGTCTTCCGCAAAGTAGTCAGCCATGCCAAGGGTTTGCTTGGGGACCAAGAATGGTTCTTGAGTGTCAGCCACGTCCAGGGTATAGGCTCAGAGCGTGATAAACTTAATATCAGAGCACAGAGTTCAAGTGTCCTAGGGTATCTATGAATCTGTGTCACTAGGATCTTATTTATGATTCTGAGGGCCCATATCTATAAATAAGGGACTACATACATTTAGGAAAAATTTCCATACTTTCATACTCTAAATTGTGCAATAGAGCCGTGTCATATGGAGCTTATTCAAACTCGTGCGTTTCTCATATTCATTTGACTACCCCTCATACTTAAGGTAGTTGAAAAGCAAAGCCAGTTCCATAAGGATGAGTTACACTCAACAATAGTCTTGAGGATGTCATGAGAATGTAGATGGGTTTGAAAGAAGCCTGCGAGTGAGTTAAGTGTTGAGTTTCGAAAAATGCACTCTTATCCATATGATTTGTGCGTTCGAGCTAAAATCGAGACGTATTCTCACTCTTTTCCCTTAACCTTTTTTTCAGTTGAGACTCTTATGAGGAAGTGTGTTTTAGAGCTGGGGTAGTATTTTCACCTGAAAAGGTAGTATGCGTTATGATGTTATAAACAGTAATAGTAAAATTTCCCAGAGTTAGAAGAATGCATGTAGAGGTATAGTAATCTAATAATGAAAGATAGTGATGAGGAAAATTATATTGTTAGAGTCATGCACCTAGTGAGTTGTTAATGAGTTGTTTTCCCTTATGGGTAGACTAAGAAGTGATGAGTTTGTGTAGAGTTCATGATAGGAGATAAAGTAAGAGTTACTAGTTAGGATGAGTTAGAGTATTGAATAGAAGAGTAGAGTATTCATGAGGTGAGAGATCTATGATATGCTTATAATTTTAAAGGAAGAGCCCATAATATTCAAAGAGTTATAGAACTAATTAGGTAATGACTCATAGTGAATGAGTAAATAGTACTTAAGTCGTGAAATTGAATGTGGTAATAATTCATAAGTATATCGACAAAGAGATAAAGATTGATCACTTGTCATGAGATCTTAGCGGGCGAGTGTTTCGTATTTTGTATTAGTAGTTGTAAGTTAGTATAGTAAGCGAGCAATCATATTGATATCCGGGTTTAGTAATAAACATTAAGCTTGAATTTGAGACGAGCACTGTGATCAAAAGAAAGGCAACATGAGGGTGATTATGTTAGTTTGAGATTTGATCTGGTAGGTTCGACTTAGATAAGGTGAGGAATTAGGATGTTAGCTGCAATGAATGTGAATGGTACAAATATGTGATTCTAACTTTTAGATAAGAGCAATGAAGTGTGGATAAGTCATAAGAGTAACAAGATCATTAAGAGGTGTACTCGAGATTGTATGTAACCAGACGAGGTTCCAATTAAGTTAATGATTTTCCATGTGTGCCTAGATAGTATATTTGAGTTGTCTATGTGGAATAGGCTGATGTAAGCAATAATTTTTCTCCTTAAGAGTTAAATGATCGGCCTTATAAACCAATGAGAAATGGTCAATAGAAGTATCTTAGAAAGAGGTCCTAGAAGGAGTCTTAGTACCTGCTTATGGAGAGTTCCGTAGCCATGAGATAAGACTTTCCCGAGTATTAGAGGGAATGTAGACCAGTTTAGAGATGATAGAATAGATCCATAATTTTCAAGTGTCAGCTTTAGACCTAAAAGGGAGATGATAAGATGAGAAACCAAGTCAACTGTTGAGGATGAGATAGTGATATTTTCCGAATGAGTTTTAAAGGTACATCAATCTATTCATACTCTAGTATATTCCTCAAAGTTTAATCATTTCAACATGTTGATGATGTTTCTTATATCAGAATTATGTTCATGACCTATTCTCATAGACTTCAGAGAGGTTCACATCTATGCTCATTTTCCATAATAAGGGGCAAATACTTTAGCCCATTGATCTCAATCTTACTTTAAAAAGTTATGGATATCAGCCTCATGATATGAACCTGTTCATATACGCATTCATGTCTCATAGTATGTTTAGTCTCACAAGTTCATGATTTACTCTCAATGGCTAACAACATAATGTTATGCCATGCATATTCTTATATCAGATATCTCAAATGAATCGTGCTAATTACCTTTCTCCCTTAAGTTCTTTCAGTAATCCTTTTTTTTGTTTTAAGAGTGGTGTTGTTGATAGTAATTGTGTGATGATAGAGAAGACGATTGCTATTTCTCGTTGTGATAGTGGTGGTGTGTTTATTCCATCTAAGTTTATGAATGTGGAGGAAGAAGGGAATAAGGTTTTACAATGAGCACTAAGTCAGCTTCCTGGTAGGAATACATGAAAGTTCAGTTGGTAGAGATGATAAGAGAATGAGAAATTCGTAGAAGGATTGGTTAGTAGGAGTCCATGGAGTGGTTATAGTACTAGGCATGGATGTTGTGTTGTTACATGTAGATGAATACATGATGCATTAGATGCTTCTTAACTAGGACTTGAAGTGTTGTTGAATGTAGTGCAAGAAGTAGTGTTCTTGGGATGAGATTTCCTATAGAGGTATAGAACCCGAATCTTGTGATTTAGATAAGAATAATCACCCTGTGTTAAGTACTTTGTGATTCTGAGTTAGGCTTGAATATAGTAAGAATAACCCCTTTCCATTCTCAGACCAACCGTCATTCGAGGACGAATGATCCCAAAGGGGAGATATTGTAACACCCCAAAAATTTCTAAGTTAATATTCGAACCATTCTTCATTTACATATAGGGTCATATCGGGTGATTCTTAAATTTCCCATATGTGTAAAGGTAAATTCTTTAGTGTGAGAATGATTTTGGATATCAATTAAGGTCACTAAAAACACCTAGCAAAAATATAAATTGAAAGTTTCCTTACCGATTAAGTTTTGATGTAAGATTTTACTTGGGTAAACTTTAAACGACCATATCTCTTAGAATCTAAAGAGTTACTTGGCCCATAACCTATCAAATTAAAGGTATTTGAATCTTTTCCCAAAACCACCAATTTCGCAACAATCCAAGGTTTGAGTAAAAAGTTATGACTATTTTAGTAACCTGATACATTGCTGTGATGAATTAGCCGACGGGAAAGCATTAAAAGGGTTGTTTTTGTCTTTTTACCTCTAAGAAAACCCTAAAAAAGTTTCTTGACTAATTAAAGACCCAAAACAATCAGATTTTCATCTCTTAATTCATCATTCTGTTCTCTCTCAAACCCTAAGGCAAAAACCTAAGTAAAAATCGAAGTAGAAGACTCCATTCAAAGAGTCTTGCAATGTTTTTCAATATTCTTCTTCAAGGTAAGTCTTTCTCCAAGAATTCCATTATTTTCAACTTAAATTATCTCATACAATTATGAATCACTAATGAAAATTATAATTCTTGGCCATAGAGATTTCAAGAAACTAATTCAAGAATCTCAAGACAGGTTTTGTTGATTGTTCTCCTTTAAGCTAGGGTTTCAAGGCTTCTAATCAAGTTCTCTTTTCAAGATTCTTTAAGAACCTTGTTCTTTTAGGTATGTAAGGCTATCATAGTGTTGGACTAGTTCTTTCTCACCCCTTACATCTACTTTCAAATTAGTAAAAGAGTAATCAAGGATTCTACCCCTAGATTTGAGTATTCTTGAGAGAAATTAATTTGAGTTCTGGAGTTCCTATTTCTTTTTGAAATTCTACTCCTAATTATTGAATTGCTATATGTTAAGCATTAAAATTCTTGAGTTGATTCGTTCATGTCTATATTTCAGCATAAACCATATGAATTAAGTAATTTTGAGAGGAGAAATATTGTTGAGTTATAAGTTTTGAGTTCTTGAGTCTTGAGTTCTGAGTACTGAGTTTCCATATTGCTATTAAGATCCTGAGTGGAGGCGTTCATGTCCATAATTCCACATGAGCCTTATGAATTGAGTCATAGATTTTGAGAAGCTTTTAAATCCAACACTTGAGTTTTTAAATTGAGTTTTGAGAAAGTAAAGATGAATTTTGAGAAAAGAGTTTTCTTAAACATGATTAGTATGAAAATCGAGTATGCCATCAATGTATGAGCAGTATGGTATCTAGATATACCATCAATGTTGATGTAGTATGACTTCCTGAGTCATCAATGATCATACTATAATATGATTTTGATATGTTTTGAGAAAGAGTTTTCAAGTATGAGTTGAGTAAGAGTATACGGGGACTATGTATTCCTAAAGATATCAATTTTTACATTGATAAAAGAGAAACTGAGATTTCTAAATAAGTTATAAGTTTAAAAGATATTTCAAGAGCAGTTACCTCTTTCAAGAGCAATTATCTCAAATCAGAGGAAGAGTTATGTTTTTAAACATATGAGCATGAGTATTTATTATTGGGAGTAGCATTGAGCACCGATATGAGAATGAGTTCAGACAACTTAAAATGCTCATTAACCATGTCTGCCAACATGGGTAAAGAGTCATACTTTTTAGATGATTCCTTATTGCTTTTTAAGCATAGCTTAGTGGATCCACTTAGTTGAGGATGTGTTATACTCCGGCAAGTATATGACAGTTTTGGCAGTGTGGGCGAGACGTTGTATAATCACATAGCTCATAGTGATGGTTTTCGATAAAAGAATCTCCCAAATAGAGTTAAAAGTTTATTTTTATTATATCACTTATTATGTTGAGGTTCAGAGATGAGTAAGTGTTTTTGTAAAGTTTTAAATGATTTCATTCCTTATGTTTTATCTATTGCATTCTTATCCATTTCGTTATTTTGTTTACTCATATTACATACTCGTACATTCCATGTACTGATGTCATTCGACCCACATCCTTTTATGATGCAGATACATGTGTTAAGGATTATCAACATGCGCTTCGTTGAGATCACTCTACACTCCAGTTATCTTTGGTGAGCCTCTTTGTATTCCAGAGGTCTCCATATTTACTTTCTAGTCAGTTATCTTGAGATGTCGTGGGTCTTGTCCCTATATCCATCTTGAGTAGTAGAGGCTTATAGATAGATAGAGTTGATGAGTCTTTCGGTATGTAGAGATGTTTTTACAAACTATTATACTTGTATTGTTGAGTATTTTACAAGCATTTGAGTTAAGTATTTACTTTGAGTTTAAATGTTAATTTTTTTAAAGCCTTTTATCGCTTGAGTTAGTCTTCCGCTAAGTAGTCAGCCATGACAAGTGTTTGCTCGGGGACCATCAATGGTTCTCGAGTTCCTTCCACGTCCAGGGTGTAGGCTCAGGGCGTGACAAACTTGATATCAGAGCACATAGTTCATGTGTCCTAGGGTGTCTATGAAGCCATGTCAGTAGGATCTTATTTATGGTTCTGAGGGCCCCACTTCTATAAAATAGGGACTACAAACATTTAGGAAAAGTTTCCCTTCTTTCATACTCTAAATCGTGCAACAGAGCTGTGTCATATGGAGCTTATTTAAACTCGTGCGTTTCTCATATTCATTCGACTACCCCTCATACTTAAGGTAGTTGAAAAGCAAAGCCAGTTTCATATCGATGAGTTACTCTCAAAAAAAGTCTTGAGGAATTCATGAGAATGTAGATAGGCTTGAGAGAAGCCTGTGAGTTAGTTAAGTGTTAAGTTTTGAAAAATGCACTCTTATCCATATGATTCGTGCGTTCAAGCTAAAATCAATACGTATTCCCAGACTTGTTTCCCTGAACCCCTTTTTCAGTTGAGACCCATATTGTATCACCTCACAATCAGACTTGGATTGTCAGCAGAAAAACAACAGAAAAAGGGTGAACCATAGAGGGGTTCACGGGTCGTGATCATGACCACGGTCCGTCACCCTCATCGTGGTTCACACCCACCCAGAAGTGGTGGACAACAGGACCCTTCACAGGCCGTGGACCACCACACGAGCCGTAGGACGACTCATAAAGGTTAGGCAGAGAACACCCAAACTCAGGCCTCATACCACAGATACCATCATGGGCCGTGGTCTTAGTGATGGGCTGTGGGAGGGTCCGTCGTCCTGAGCCAACAGACCCCAGCCCAAGCCAAGAACCACAGTGGCCTTCACAGTCCGTGGTCCTTCACACGGGCTGTGGTAGGGCTCGTGGAGGACTTCCTCTAGAACCAATCGCACTGGCCAAGAACCACGATCCACTTGACAAACCGTGGTCCCAACGACGAACCGTCAGTGGTGTTGTGGTTGGCCTCCGGCAGCTTTTAAGTCAGGGTCATTTTGGTGTTTTCCCCTACACATTGAGCCTTTAAAATATGTCGTTTAATACCTAAACTACGTCATTTTACTCAGTTTAAGCCTAATGACTTGGTCAGAACATAACCAAAACCTTGATTCACCAAAATTCATCAAGATTAGGGCAAAAAGAAGGGGAAAGTCGACCAACCCTCTCAAGAACACACATGAGGTTTTCTTCAATTCCAGCCCCGAAATCGAAGGAATTCTCCATAGATTTCGTCACCAGGTATGTGGGATATCTCTAGTGGGTTCCTTTTATCTACTAGGTCCCTAGAATTCAATTAGATTCTTGTTCTCCATACCTTGTTTAGACCTAGGGTTTCTAAATCCTTGGATAATTGTTGTGATTTAGCTGTTGTAGTATTCGTAATCAAAATATCATGATTTCTTGGAAATGTTGTTTAGTTCCTTGCATGAAACTCAGAACCCTAGCTTGTGTAGATTTTCTTAGTTCATGAATTACACTTGCTAGGTTAGTTAAACAGATAATCATGCTTCTGTTTTCGAATGTCACATTATCAGTATATAAATATTGCATTCACAGATTTGCATGTCAGTATTTGAGCTATTCAATATGTCAGCATTTCAGTTACATTTCAGTCATATACATATTCAGTTAGGAGTAGACTTAAGACCGAGTTGGACTAGGGTTCATCGTACCCTCATAGTCCTAAAACTACGTGCCCCCGTAGGATTATAAATCTCCTCTATTGGGCATCAGATTTAGTGATCACACAAGTTATGCCTTTATACCTCTGGCAAGGTATATTGAGTCCTCTCGATGGAGCATATAAATCGGGTTCCACGTTTAGCTCACGTGGTTTTGTGTCGGTTAATAATAGCTCCCATAGTCAGACTCTCAATGTATTTGACCAGGTTTTCAGTATACACTTTAGTATTCAGTTCAACATGTCATGTTCATAATTAGTACTTAGTCATTGCATTCAGTTTAGCTTTTAAGTTATGTTTTCAGTATTTTCATTCTTACTCACTTTATGTCATTGCTCAGTTATGCTTTGTTCAACTTATATATATTTGTTCAGCTTAGTATCTATATCCTACATGCTTACCATATTCCAAGTACTGATGCATACTTTGCGCTACATCCTTTCATGATATAGGTCCAGCTACTCAGCATCCAGCTCACACTTAGATCAATTCTCAGTCCACATTTCAAAAACTTTAGTGGTGATCAGTCTTCATACTTCGAGGACAATAGACATGCTTTTCACTTTAGTCTTTACATTTCAGTTTCAGTTTTGTTAGAGTTAGTTGGGGAGCATTTCCCAGCAACTCAACTCAGTTAGAAACTTTTCAGACATTTTAGTAGATTCAGCTTGAGTTGTAAAGTGGTTGTTTCAGTTATCACTAAACTCTTAGTATCTTTACATTCAGACTATTTGGGTTTTGTCCCCATCTAAGATATTTATTGATTTAGCTTCCACATTAGTTCAATTTTACTTAGCTATTTTTTCCAAGATGTTCATGATATGCCAGACACATGGTTAGCTTTCGTTCACTCGTGGTCCTAGGTCCCGTGTTACGTCAAGGGGGTAGCCTCGGGGTGTGACAAACTTGGTATCAGAGCATTAGGTTCAAGAGTCTAAGGATATCTGAAAGCCGCACTAAGTAGAGTCTCTTTTATAGGTGTGAAGTGCACCACATCTAATGAGAAAGAGGTTACAAAGTATTTTAGGTAAAGCTTTAGTTTCTTGTTATTCTTATCATGCGTGGGTATGATCTCCTTTCTAATTCATCGTTATGCGTTTAGATCATGCCTCCTCATAGAGCTAACGCACGGAATGCTAATGCACACAATGCTAACACAATTCCTCCAGTCCCAGACCATGAGGTTTTTAATGAGGAATTTCGGAATGCGATCCAACTCTTGGCTCATAGTGTAGCCAACTAGAATAATCAGCAGGCCCTAGTTCCTACAAACATTAATGCTGGATCAGCTGCAGCTAATGTTCGAGATTTCGTTCGGATGAATCCACATGAATTTCTAGGGTCGTAGGTTGGTGAGGACCCACAAAACTTCATTGATGAGGCTAACAAAATCTTTGGAGTGATGCAAGTTACTGGATATGATAGGGTGGAGTTGGTATCCTACCAGCTTAAGGATGTGGCTGACATATGGTTCGTGGAAAGAAAATAGGGGTACAGATGCAGCTCATGTGATATGGGATTATTTTACTGGAACTTTTCTAGATAGATTCTTCCCAAGGGAGTTGAGAGAAGCTATGGCACAAAAGTTTATGAATTTGAAGCAGGGGACCATGTCAGTCCAAGAGTACGGGCTAAAGTTCACTCAGCTCTCCAAGTAGGCTCCGCACATGGTTGCCGATTCAAGGGCACGAATGAGTAAGTTCCTATTTGGGGTATCCGATTTGGTGAAGACAGAATGCAGGAATGCTATGCTGTAAGAGGATATGAACATCTCTAGGCTTGTGACTCATGCTCAGCAGGTTGAGGGAGATAAGCTTAGGGAAATGGCTAAAGACAACAAGAAGGCTAGAACAGGCAACTATGAATAGTCTCGGCAAAAGTCGAGTGGTGGGAATCACTCACAGTTTCAGCAAAGGAATACAACCCTAGCACCTTCATCAGCTAGTGCTCCATCCCCCAGGTTTTGACAGGATCAGAAAGGTAGGGTATCAGGCTCTAAGTCTCAGGGGAGTGCTTCAGGTAACATGACTTTCCCAACTTGTCCAAACTGTGGTAAGAACCATCCGAGCGAGTGTCTTGCAGGCAAGGAATGGTGCTTTGGGTGTGGCTAGTCCAACCAAAGGTTGAAGGATTTCCCTTCTACCAGGCAGGGGCAAGGAGGTAACAACAATAGGACTCAGTCTACAACTTTATCAACACCAACATGTCACCCAACTCAGTAGAGTACTTCATCTGGTACAGGTGGCGGTCAACGCCAGAACAAGTTGTATGCTCTCTAGTCTCTCCAGGACCAGGAAGATTCTCCTGATATGGTCACTGGTAGTTACAAGTTTTTCATTTAGATGTTTATGCGTTGTTAAATCCAAGAGTTATGCCATCTTTTGTAACTCCCTATATAGCAGTAAACTTTGGTGTCAGTCTAGAAACTCTTTTCGAACCCTTCTCAATCTCTACTCAAGTTGGTGACCCAGTTAGGTCCAGGTACTCAACATCCAAATTACGATTAGATCGATTCTCGGTTCGAATTTCAGCAGCTTTATTGGTGAGTCCTCATACTTCGAGGACAATATACATGCTTTTCATTTTAGTCTTTACATTTCAGTTTCAGTTTTGTTAGAGTTAGCTGGGGAGCATTGATACACTCAAATTACACCTCACTAAAGAAGTATAATTGATCGTTATCAAGTAAAGAACCCAACTTGGAGGTTGGGTTCGATACCACGAGGAATATGGTTTAGACTTAAACTTAACCTACGATTATATTCGTTTAGGCAACGTATTTTCGAGACAAGTAAGTAAAGGGGGGGGGGGGTTGTCAAATGAATAATTGTTTGTTGTTTAGAGAACAAGTGAGCAAAATTCAAACTTTGTTGTTATCAGTGAGAGAGAGAAACTAAGGTGTACGTGTTCCCCATAAGCTCATAACGCGGTAATCCTAGTAATAATACTCCTTTCCTAGTGTATTACATACAAAATGATAAGTTATGTATCTCTAATTCTTTGGTCTGACAACTAGAGAATTTCACCTCGCACCTTGGTCCGGCTACATATGTATAATTTACTAACCCTTACCTTTACCTCATATTAGACATCACATTAATGCATGACTTAGTTTGCACCCTCGCACCAATTGACATTAGACTATTAGATAGTATCATACTAAATCTATGTTGATAATTCTTTTCTTATTAACTACCTCCTTGGTCCGGCAAGTAGCAACAAGGTGAGTTATAACGTTGGCCACCGTTAAAAAGACTTCTAAATGAAAGAATTATCAATGCATGCAACAACACTATTCAAGAATTACTTAGTTACTATTCATACTTTGTTAATCGCTCATGGTTCCCACAACCCTAGTTGTGGATTTAGTTACCCATAGTAGCAAGAACACAATTCATATATTTAGATGAAGAAATCATGAACTTACGTAATAAGGAGAAGAAACCCAGAATCTCAACTTGAATTTCAAAGTAAAAATCTTCAAAACCAACTTAAGAAATCAAGAATTGCTAAAGTTGCAAGTTAATCTCCGAAGCCAAAAACTAGAAGTAAAGTAATAATGTCTAACCCCCAAAAACGAGGTTTACAAGCCCTATTTATAGAAAAACATGTCCTAATTAAAAAGGAAATGAAATAAGGAAATAAAGTTTCTGGACGCAGTTGCAGTTGACGGCACTGATCTACTGACTGTGGACTGACCTACGGTCCGTAGGTCCCTTTTGTGTTTTGGGACTTAGGCAATTTTCCATAGCTCAAAATCTCCCTCTCTCAGTGATATTTGAAGGATCATCAGTACGGGACGTGAATCGATCCACGGTCCATGAATCCTCCTTAGTAGTTTAATACTTAGACTTTTGAAATAAAGTACTAGAACCCCCTTCTCTGAATCATTTGACGGAGCTGCAGGATGGCCCGTAGGTCGACCTATGGTCCGTCATTTGTAGTCGTGGTTCCACACTTAGTCAAGAATTCCCTGATTTTTCCTTCAAGCCATGCCTGTCCATCTACGCCTACTACCTACGAATCGTGACTGGACCTACGGTCCGTAGGTTCCCTTTTTTGCAATAATCTTCAACTGTGTATCTGTACTTCCATGTCTGAACTTATTTCGTGCAATCATGATAAAAACACATTAATACCAATACAAAATGGCTCTAGACATACACAACTCTTAAGTGAAATGTATTAAAAATACCATAAACTCACGGTATATTAACACCCTCAAGTTAAATTCGTTGTTTGTCCTCAAGCGACGCACTAATACTCTAAACGACACTTATGTAAAAGCATACATTCAAGCTCAAGCAATCACATGGCTTTCTATCCCAACTATCTTTTCTAGTGCAAATCGTTTCTCTTAGACTCAACAAGCTAACTCATGCGGATCAAAACATGACAAAGATCGACCAATAGATACACAACATACACTTTTTCACAATCACAAAGGTACCAACTTTCCGACAATGTAACTAGTGCCCTTACTTCAAACGAAATCCTTTTTCACACAATGAATATGATTTTGAGTACAATGATTCATTCAACACTCACACTGAGAAGTAACTTCAAGTACAGTTAGTGCTCAATACCATAGGCTTGTCCTTATTTTCACTGCTTAGACTCTCCAAACTAGTTGCTAGAATCTCTATAGGACTTTCTTAGCTTGTAACGTAGGCTCAGGGTCAGGTGTGGTACATTTGGGTACTTTTTAGTGACTTTCTGCCCTCCTTGACATTACATTGGCTTTTTACCTCTTCCTTGACCTACTTTTGGCAACTTTTCATCCCTTTTTGTTTCCCTTCTCTTTTCAACCAAGGATGCAACTTTTGACTTTGTGACACTCGTTTATAACTTTTTTTTTCTTTATTTCTTTTCACTCTTTCACTTATCACATTCTTTTGCCTTTGTTGCACAAAGTCTCATCCTCTTTCTTTCTTTTTCTCTTTTCATACCCTTATTTTTTCATTAGGTTTCCTCTTTCATAGCCACCCTCAACTTATGCATTTTGCCTTAGTTAAGGTGCACAATGTCCAATGTCGGACCAGGGCCAAGATCAAGGTCACTTTTGACTTAGCCACCCTTAACTTAGGCTTTCGGCCTAAGTCAAGGTGCATATGTCAAAGGAGGGACTGGGGCCAAGACAACAATTTAAGGGAAGGTGAGTTAGGTGAATAAAAAGAAATGGTCAATTTTAGGATCAAATATTTAGATCAAAAGGGAACAATGCTACCATTTGGTTAGATCATTTTAGGCTTAAGTGGACTAATTTGAACAATGGCCTATGATCACTTTCCAACTTCTAGCCTAGATTATCCTAGCAGGACCAACGGGGCAAGTTCTAAATCAGCACAAAACTGTCTGAACATTCAACTATCCTCACACACTTTTGGCATCTTGTTTCATTATCAGCTTGTCAGATTATCTAGTTCAAGTTTTTAGCTTTAACCATGGGGTCACATCGGTTCTTATCATGTCACATTCAGAGCCAACATATTCAACTCATTCTAACTTACATATTTTAGCACATATCACATTTTTTGGATGGGTATCGTTTTCTTCTTTCATGCTCATGCCATCATGCTTTATTCTTTCTTATGCTCCTACACATACAATCCTAACACATGCTGGTTCAACAAAAATAAAAATAGTCTCTTGGGGGAAAAGAACACAGATAAGAAAACCCCAAGATAGGACTATGAGTTGGGTTACTCAGACTTCATCCTATCACTCATAATCTGTTTACCCCACCCCCAACAAAATAAAGTGTTATTGTCCTCAAAGCACACAAAAATAAGCAATAAAGAATAGGGTGAAAGTGAAGCAAACCTGTGGCACAAATGCACCGAAGAACTCAACAAGTGGGTGGGTCCGATTTCCCGGAGCTCGGTGGATGAACATGCGAAATGCCATTAGTAGCGCTCCCATCTATCATCGCAACACCATCAGTGGTGCTCGCATCATGGGGAACACCATCAGTAGAGCTCCCATCTATTATCTCAGCACTATCAGTAGTGCTCACATCATCTCTCACAGTAGCGGGCACAGAACTCGAGGCAACAAGAGCACCCTCACGAACCTGCTGCTGGCGCAACTCGTCATCCACAATAGAAGATCTCTTAGCCTGCACAGTCTGCTGGCGCTCCCTCTTCTTTGCCCTCGCATCCTCAGTGGCATAAAAAATGTGGCTAGAATGGTGCCTCTTCCCTCGGGCACGGGTGGACTCGAAATGCGGTATGTCCTTGCTTAAAAGAGCATCTAACACCATATCATCGACCGGTGTATTAGGGGCAGAATCTGGCGCATCTATGGATGGAACTATGATGTTATCAAGATCAGCCCGAAGACGATCCAACTCAATTTGGAAAGAAGAGATATCTGTGGTGGGGGCTGGTCGCTCGAGGACTCTCAACTCGAAGGAATCCAAGCACTTATTAATGGCCTGGACCTTTAGGTCCATCATGTGCTCCATCCTCCTCTCCATCCTGGCCTTGGACTCTAAGATAGACCGCTGTATCCAAGGCTTCATATGATGAAGCAGTGTGGCCATCTGTGCCTCCAACTTTTGAACATGAGCAAGGGGCATGACAATAGATCCTGACGAAGGGGTGGCTCTGGATGAGCTAGGGGCCCGACTGGCGGCCTGAGATGGGGAGGCCGAGGAATCATCAGTGTGGGTTGGAGGGGCAGGGTCCTCACCCTGCATCTGCTCCACATCAGCTACTAAATCTGTTCCTAATGGGGATACCTCAATCTGTGGACCACGTCGTAGGGCAGCTACGTTGGCCCCATCCCGAATAAGGCCGATGTCAAGGGTTCTGGTCGCCTGTACCAATTTGTCACAATGCTAGATAGGCACCCCAAAATCCCTGCACAACTGGAAGATCATACACGGGAAGGGTAAAGTAGTGGTAGACCTGAACGCCCTCTCATGGATCTCTGCCAACAACATATGGACAAAGTCGATCTTGAACCCAGCTACCAAAAACCACAACCATCATTGCTCTATCCCAAGTAAGCGTATTATCGGCCTTAGTGGGCGATACCCTGTTCCTTACCAAAAGCAAAAGAACTTGGCTATCAAATTTAGGGTGGCCTTCCAAATACCCAAGCGTGGTGTGCTGACTCACTCCGCGCGCTCTCCGTCCACAACTATGTACCTGGCCAGTCAAAGTAATACAACCTCCCTCTGCTCTACATTCCGCTGGAAAGCTCCACTCCTCACAATGTCCCACATGTAGTAAAATTATGTGGTGTTGAGTGCCCAAGTGGTGCTCGGACTGTAGAGGAATTGGTTGATGGTGACCTCAGATATATCCACAAAAACCCCACACACTAGTGTAGCCTTGATGGGTGCCTGGGCTGTGGGCTTGGCATTATGAATAGAGCTTCTTAAAGTGGTTGCGTAGGAAGTATAGAACTCCCTCACGATCTCCTCGCTATAAGTCCCGGGGCTCCAAGCCATCCACTCGCATTTGTGTTTCTGAAAGAGCCAGTGGATGTCGGGTATGGTGTGTAGGCTCCTCGTGAGAACTTTGCACTCCTCTGTGATAAGCCGGGCCATCTTCTCTTTTTCATTTATTTGGCTACTCAGCAACTGGAGCAGGGTTGGTGTTTGGTGGCACTGGAACCACCCCCAAACTAGTAGCGTCATCAGACGAGGCACCCCTACCATGTGAACTTGAGCCTGTTGCGGAGCCAGAAGCAGACCCGAAAGTAGAGGCGGACTCAGAACCGGAAGCAGACCCAGGTGGTGATCCGATCAGTGTATCCTCCTCATCAGACTGGAAGCAGTGACTATGTCGGGAACCACCTACTTGGATTGATTTCGGGTAGACAGGGGTGTTGTGGGGGAATTCCTTGTGGCCGGTGGGACATACACGGGATCCTTCCCCGCATCCACATCTTCATGAATTAGCCGAAAAGTCAGCGCCACAGATTTGGTCTTGCCCCTTTTTGTGTAGGTCACTTGTTTCTTAGCATCCATGGTACCTGTGGAGGATTAATTAGTACCAAAATAAACCAATAACACACTCGATTTTTTTTTTAGAACTAAGAATGAACCAAAACAATAAGTGAAAATTTTCTGGATAGTAGTTGAACTGCTTATTCACGGTGGGTTCCTACGGTTTGTGGATGGATCCACGGTCCGTAGGTCCCCTCCGTAGATCAGGATACCCAAAAGAGGGGTATCTGATGTAAACCATGGATGTGTAGAACGGTTCGTAGATCGAACTACGGACCGTAGTCCACTTCCGTGGTTCCACACTTAGCATTTATTGGTTATGTGCAGACCCACAGACCTGATCTATGGTCCGTGGATTGACCTACGGTCCGTAGACGAGGTCTCGTGGGTCAACTCTGTGCCAAGTATTAGACACGCCTTATTGGTGACACCATTTTTCGACAAATACAACAATCATCCTAAGTCCAATCATGCATTTCAACACAATTTATGATAGTTTGTCATCCCTAGGGTTCCAATTACTCAATATTTAACATGCAATGCATACAAAACTAGGAACCCTAAGTCGAAACTTGCATTTAGACTTTTTTTCTTTGATTAAAATTATTACAATGACAACACAATCACATTCTATCGTCCCAAGGATGTTTCTAACTTTAGTTTAACATGCAATTTCATACAACAACAACCCAAGGTCAAGATCCACTTCATGACTTCATATTTTGAACAATGAATATAAAAATTTAGAGTTAAGTTGAAATCGATTACCTTAGATGCAATGGAAGTGGGTGATTTGTGTGATGCTCAAAACTCCTTAGACCTTTTGGACACCGAACCCGGACCTTGAACTTTTCTTGGGAATGGGAGTGATCAGATTGTGGGGAAGAAAGGAATGGAAATAAGGTATGGGTGATGATATGTATGGAAGATGGGAGTGATTTGGAGATATAATGAGGGAGTTATGGGATTTAGAGGGGTTAGAAACGGTTAGGAGGGAATATGGGAAGTGGGGGAATGATTTGAAAATGAAGAGTTTTATTTAAAAGGGGTCTGGGTCGGGTCGATTAAACCCTAACTTTGGACTCACGAAACCCCGTCGACGGACTGTAGGTCAGGTTCGTAGGTCACTCAACACTTATAGAAAATCAGAGGACTTACTTGGGATCTACCGACACCATTCATGATCCGTGGATTGACCTACGGACCGTCGATGGGGTCCGTAGACCTCTGCAACTTTTGCTTTTTGTCCTTGCACATGTAGCAACCGTGAGCTCTTTCCTTTTACATTTTCTGGACACTTTTTAGATACGGACCCTTTACTATATCTAGCCAACACTAAAACAAAAATAAAGCACCTATCTAAAGGAATACATAAATGCAAATAAACAAAGAAACACTACTAAGTCGAAAAGAAAAACCTATAGTTGGCTAGATTGTATATCTTGAGTTGCCTCCCAAGCAACGCTTGATTTAACGTCACGGCACGACGCAAGCCTCTTGATTACTCAGATTTCATCAAAATAGTAAGCTTCAACCACTTCTTGCACATTCTCTGCTTTTCCCAGATAGAGCTTGATCCTTTGCCCGTTTACCTTAAACCTTGTTCCCTCGCTATTTTTGAGCTCGACCGCTCCATGTGGGAGCACTTGCGTGACTAAGAATGGCCCGGTCCACTTGGACTTGAGCTTGCCCGGAAACAAGCGCAAACCTAGAGTTGAATAGAAGCACAAGATCACCCATAACAAATTCTCGCTTTTCAATCCTTTGATCATGATACTTCTTCATCTTCTCCTTGTACAAGGCTGAACTTTCATAAGCTCTTAGGCGAAACTCATCAAGCAGATTCAAGTCACTCATTCTCTAATTTGATGCGGCGCCCCAATCCAAATTTAGCTTATTTAGCGCCCACATAGCCTTATGCTCTAGCTCTATCGGCAAATGGCAAGACTTCCCATATACAAGTTGGTAGGGGGACATAGCTATGGGAGTTTTGAATGCGGTGCGATAGACCCATGGAGCATCATCAAGCTTCCTTGACCAATCGGTTCTATTAGCATTCACAATCTTCGCCAAAATTTGCTTGATCTCTCTGTTGGACACTTCAACTTGCCCACTAGACTGCGGATGGTAAGGAGTGGCTACATTGTGGCGGACACCATATTTCTCAAGTAGCGCCTTGAACAACTTATTACAGAAGTGGGAACCTCCATCGCTGATAATTGCTCTAGGTATGCCAAATCTGGAGAAGATATTCTATTTTAGGAATACGGTGACACTTTTACCTTCATTGTTGGACAACACAATTGCTTCCACCCACTTTGACACATAGTCAACCGCAACAAGAATATACTTCATCCCATGTGAGCTCACAAATGGACCCATAAAATCAATGCCCCATATATCAAACAACTCTATCACCAATATCAGATTCATAGGAAGCCCTTGCCTCTTTGAAATTCCTCCTTCTCTTTGGTAACGATCACAAGACTTGGCGAAATCATGCATCTTGGTGGATGGTAGGCCAGTAATACCCATACTACAGAATTTTATGCGCAGTCCGAATACCACTATGATGCCCACCAATAGGTGATGAGTGACACGCCTCTAGTATAATCAACATCTCAACTTCGGGCACACATCGACGAATAATCCCATCAGCACAACTACTGTATAAATAAGGCTCATCCCAAAAGAACTTCTTCACATCATGCATAAACTTCTTCCTTTGGTGAAAAGTCAAATCCGATGGCACCAGATCACTTGCCAAGTAGTTAGCAAAGTTTGCGAACCAAGGAATCAGATCATGAGAAGCAGCCAATACATGTTCATCTGGGAAAGCATCATTAATTTCATCCCTATCACCAAGATTGAGCATAGCCTCTTCCTCCAATCTGGACAAGTGATTGACAACCTGATTTTCTGTCCCCTTTCTTCCTTTCACCACAAAGTCAAACTCTTGCAGCAACAACACCCATCTAATCAACCTCGATTTTGCATCCTTGTTAACCATCAAATACCTCAATGCAGAATGGTCAGTATGCACTATGACCTTAGTACCAAGCAAGTAGGATCGAAATTTTTTGAATGCGAAAACCACCGCAAGAAGCTCCTGCTCAGTCACTGTATAGTTCTTTTGAGCTACATTTAGAGCTTTGCTGGCATAATAAATGGGATGAAAAATCTTCTCTCGCCTCTGTCCCAATACCACACCAAGCGCCACTCCACTTGCATCACACATACCTCAAATGGTTGCCCCCAATCCAGTGAAATAATGATAGGTGCGAAAACTAGATTTTCCTTCAATCGAAATCAAACTAATACTCCTTTTCGAGCAGTTTGCACAATGGATGTGCAATTTTTGAGAAATCTTTGATGAAGCTCCTATTGAAACCTGCATGCCCAATAAAACTTCTTACACCTTTAACAGAGATAGGTGGTGGAAGATTTTCTATTACCTCAACTTTCGCTCTATCAACTTCAATTCCCTTCTCAGAAATCCGGTGACCTAGAACTATCTTCTCTTTCACCATGAAGTGATACTTTTCCCAATTGAGCACAAGATTGCACTCTTCATACCGTTTCAGTACTTCGGCCAAATGGTCTAAACAACGATCAAAAGAATCACCTACCACAGAGAAATCATCCATAAATAACTCAATAGTGTCCTCCACCGTATTAGAAAATATCGACATCATACAACGCTGGAAGGTTGCTGGAGCATTACACAACCCAAATGGCATCCGTTTGAAGGTGAAAGTCCCATAAGGGCAAGTGAAGGTGGTCTTCTCTTAGTCTTCCGGAGATATAAAAATCTGATTGTATCCCGAATAACCATCAAGAAAACAATACCAACCCTTACCAATAAGTCGGTCCAACATCTGATCCATGAACGACATAGGGAAGTGGTCCGTTTTTGTCCAGACATTTAATTTACGGTAGTCCATGCAGACTCTCCATCCAGTCACGGGCCACATTGGAACAAGCTCATTTTTCACATTCGAAACCACAGTCATCCCACCTTTCTTGGGCACACACTGAGCAGGATAAACCCAATTACGATCTGCAATGGGATAAATAATCCAGCATCCATCCACTTGATGATTTCCTTTTTCACTACCTCTTGCATAGGCAAAATTAGTCTTCTCTGGTGCTCAATACTAGGCTTGTGATCCGGCATGATTGGATTTTATGAGAACAAATGCCAGGAGGGATCCCAATAATGTCCGCAATAGACCACCTAATAGCCCGCTTGAACCTCTTCAACACAGAAACCAATGCTTGAACTTGTGTCACATTCAAATCTGCCACAATGATGACCGGTAAAGTACCATTTCTCCCCAAGATTACATACCTCAAATGTGATGGTAGAGCCTTAAGCTCCAATTTTGGAGCCTCCTCAACAGACGGTCTTGCAGGTGGAGAGTCGCGATTCTTCATGTCTAACTCCAATCTCTTTGGTTTTGAATGGAATTCAAACCTATCAAGTGCGGTGACCAATTCATCATAGTCTTCAATACCATCACTTTCAAAGTTCATCATTACCGTTGCTAGTGCATCATCACCTAATCTCTCTTCAATAGGCACATTAGAACCACTCTCTACAATATGATTCACCAGTGATACCGACTTGAGCTCACTACTTTGCTTCATGGATCTGCAAATATTGAAAGTTACTTCTTCATTATTCAATCGAAACTTCATCTACCCATTCTGCATATCGACCAAGGATCGCCTAGTGGCAAGGAATGGTCTCCCAAGAATGATGGGAACCTCAAAATCAACCTCACAATCAAGTATCACAAAATCCGTCGAAAAGATACAAGACTCCACTTTCACTAGTACATCATGGAGCACACTAATGGGCCTCTTCACAGTTCTATCGTGCATGAGCAATCAAATTGCATTCGGTTTTGGATCTCCTAAACCCATCTTCTTGTAAATAGACAATGGCATCAGATTAATGCTAGCACCCAGATCACACAACGTCTTAGCAAAATGCAACAACCCGATGGTACACGGAATAGTGAAAGCACAAGGATCCTCCTCTTCGGCACAAGGGACCTTGTAGCAATAGCACTACAATGTTTCAACCTATCATTATCTTGAAAACTCACAGCCCTTTTCTTCGTCACTAAATGTTTCATAAACTTTGCATACCCAGGCATTTTCTCCAAAGCTTCTATCAATGGAACATTAATGGAAAGCTACTTCAACATACTAATAAACCTACGGTATTTGCCTTCTTCAGTCTTCTTCACTAACCTCTGTGGGAAGGGAGGTTGAGGTCTAGGCATGGGGACAACTTTCTGGGTTATCTCCACTTCATTTTCTATTGCATTCTCGGACTCTCCAGTAACCTCGATCTCATCATCATCTTTAGTAACCTCAACTTTAACCTCAGACAGCATGGGTGGATCAATGGTCTGCTTACCCCCTCGAGTAGTGACTGCCATACAATGTCCATCATTCTTCGGATTTTGGATTGTGTTGCTAGGAAGTGTGATGGGCTGTCGTGGATTGACTATAGTGGACAAACTATTCATCTGCTTCTCAAGCTGTTTGATCGACACTGCATATGCATTAACTTTTTGACCGATTCTAGACAAGTCGTTTCGCATCTCCTTCACATTCTCATCAGTCGAATCAAACCTCTTAATCATCTTCTCCTTCATATCCTCAATACGTGACATACTACCCCCAGCTTCCCTATTACCAGATTCCCGATTTTGAGGAGGAACATATGGCCCACCCATATCATTTCTGTTGCCATAGTTATTCCGGTTGTAGTTGTTGTCATGATTGTAGTTCCCATCCTGAACATAATGACCCTCTCGATTGTAGTTGCCATAGTTTCGAACTTGGTTTCCTTGACCCTGGCGCCAATTATCTGAATTGGAACCTTGGGAGTTGTCTCGAAAACCCCCGTCTGATCATTCACTGCATAAGTATCCTCTTTATAGTAGCATTCATCAATCGGTGGTGGATTTTTAGTCAAATAATTCACAACATTTTTCTTTTCGATACCTCCTCTCACATGCTTCAACACCAACCCAAGTTCTATCCTCATCTGAGCCATCTCCTCATGAATGTCATCGACAGATTGACTAGGTGCAGATTGAACTGTAAAAGTGCTTCTTCCAATGTCTGACTTTCGAGTGCTCCATGCTTTATTGTTCTGGGAAATCTTCTCCAGTTTCTCAGCGATCTCCTAAAAAATGCACTCACCATATGATCCTCTTGCGATAGTATCAAGCACAACCTTACCATTGTCATCTTGACCTTTGTAAATATACTCCTTTAGTGACGCATCATCAATACGGTGGTTTGGAACACTTCTTATGAAAGCAGTGAACTTGTCCCACGAACTACTCACAGACTCTCCAGGCAGTGCTACGAAGTTGTTGAGTTTATCTTTGTGGTTCAGCTTCTTTGACACTGGGAAGTATTTTGCCATGAACACTTTATACAACTGATCCTCTGTGTGAATTGAGTTATAAGGAAGCTCAGTAAACCATACAACAGCATCTCCGGTCAATGATAGAGGGAAGACTCTCAACCTAATGACATCTATGTCTAAATCTGGTCGACCCACACAACTCTTGCAAACACTCCTCAACTTGGCCATGTGCCCATGTGGATCGTCTGATGCCATACCAGAGAACAAACCCCTCTTTGTAAGCATCTGTATCAGACTGCTCATCACCATGAATGCATGCCCCGCAGGTAGAGAAGGTAGAATAATAGGTCCTTCAGATTCAGTGGCATTGAAGTCGACCCTATAGTTATCACGCAACCTCGGTTCTGGTGTATTCTGTATCCTCAATGCATCTCCCAATAGATTTCCACCTTGATTTCCAGCATTCTCATTATTAACCTTAGGAGGCTGCAACTCAGCTCTATCACCTAGATTTACTCTGATAGGATTGACTGGGACCCCTTGATTATTCATCCTTCGCAGAGTTCTGTTCAATTCTGGATCGTAAGGAGTCAGTGGTTCACCTTGACTCCGTGTACTTGGCATACACTAGAGTAGGAATCTGAGGGAAACAAAAACAAAAGTAAAAGTAAAATTAGGAAATAATTGACTAAAGTTCAATAATGTAGTTAAACTTAATCTAAAAGCCTTATTCCCTGGCAGCGGTGCCAAAATTTGATACGCTCAAATTACACCTCCCTAAAGAAGTATAACCGATCGTTATCAAGTAAAGAACCCAACTTGGAGGTTGGGGTCGATCCCACGAGGAATATGGTTTAGACTTAAACTTAACCTACGATTATGTTTGTTTAGTCTACGTATTTACGAGACAAGTAAGTAAAGGGGGGGGGGGGATTTTGTGAAACAAATAATTATTTGTTGTTTAGAAAACTAGTGAGCAAAATTCAAACTTTGTTGTTATCAATGAGAGGGAGAAACTAGGGTGTACGTGTTCCCCATAAGTTCATAACGCGGTAATCCTAGTAATAATACTCCTTTCATAGTGTATTACATGCAAAGTGATAAGTTATGTATCTCTAATTCCTTGGTCCGACAACTAGAGAATTTCACCCCGTACCTTGGTCTGGCTACATGTGTATAACTTACGAACCCTTACCTTTACCTCATATTAGACATCACATCAATGTATGGCTTAGTTTTCACCTTCACACCAATTAACATTAGACTATTAGATAGTATCACACTAAATCTATGTTGATAATTCTTTTCTTATTAACTACCTCCTTGGTCCGGCAAGTAGCAACAAGGCAAGTTCTAACATTGGCCACCGTTAAAAAGACTTCTAAACGAAAGAATTATCAATGCATGCAACACTATTCAAGAATTACTTAGTTACTATTCATACCAACTTAGGAAATCAAGAATTGCTAAAGTTGCAAGTTAATCTCCAAAGCTAAAAACTAGAAGTAAAGTAATAATGTCTAACCCCCAAAAATGAGGTTTACATGCCATATTTATAGAAAAACATGTCCTAATTAAAAAGGAAACGAAATAAGGAAATAAAGTTTTTGGACGCGGTTGCAGTCGACAACACTGACCTACGAACCGTGGACTGACCTACGGTCCGTAGGTCCCTTCCGTGGTTTGGGACTTAGGAAATTTTCCATAGGTCAAAATCTCCCCCTCTCAGTGACATTTGACGGATCATTAGTACGGATCGTGACTTGATCCACGGTCCATGGATCCTTCTCCATAGTTTCATACTTAGACTTTTGAAATTAGGTAGTGGAACTCCCTTCTCTGAATCATTTGATAGAGCTGCAGGACGTCCCGTAGGTCAACTTACGATCCGTCGTTTGTAGTCGTGGTCCACACTTAGTCAAGAATTCCATGATTTTTTCTTCAAGCCATTCCTGCCCATTTACGCCTACTATCTACGGACCGTGACTGGACCTACAGTCCCTAGGTCACGTTCGTATGTGCCCTTTTCTATAACAATCTTCAGTTGTGTCTCTCTATTTCCACGTCCGAACTTATTTTCTGTAATCATGATAAAAACACATTAATACCAATACAAAATGGCTCTAGACGCACACAACTCTTAAGTGAAATGTATTAAAATACCGTAAACTCACGTTATATCAAGCATGTCCCAACAACTCAACTCAATTAGAGGCTTTTCAGACATAGTAGTAGATTCAACATGAGTTGTTAAGTGGTTGTTTCAGTTATCACTAAAATTTTAGTATCTTTACATTCAGACTATTTGGGTTTTTTTCCCCATATTAGATATTTATTGATTTAGCTTCTGCATTAGTTCAATTTTACATAGCTATTTTCTAGTATGTTCATGATATTCCAGACACATGGTTTGATTGGGGTCACTCGTGATCCTAGGTCCCGTGTTACGTCAAGGGGTAGCCTCGGGGTGTGACACTTATGAGGAAGTGTATTTTAGAGCTTGGGTAGTATTTTCACCCGAAAAGGTAGTATGAGTTATGATGTTATCAGCAGTAGTAGTAAAAGTTCCCAGAGTTAGAAGAATGCATGTAGAGGTATAGTAATCTAAGAATGGAAGATTGTGATGAGGCAAATTATATCGTTATAGTCATGCACCTAGTGAGTTATTAATGAGTTTTTTCCCTTAAGGGTAGACTAAGAAGTGATGACTTTGTGTAGAGTTCATGATATGAGATAGAGTAAGAGTTACTAGTTAGGATGAGTTAGAGTATGCTTTAACTAGAAATGAGTCTATGATGATGTGTCAGTGTGTTAGTAACGACCAAGTATATGTGTTGAATAGAAGAGTAAAAGTATTCATGAGGTGAGAGATCTATGATAAGCTTATAATTTTGAAGGAAGAGCCCATAATATTTTAAGGGTTATAGAACTAATTAGGTAATGATGTATAGTGAATGAGTAAATAGTACTTAAGTCATGAAACTGAATGTGACGATAATTCAAAAGTATGTAGAGAGAGATAAAGATTGACCACTTGTCATGAGATCTTAGCGGGTGGGTGTTTCTTAATTTGTATCTAGTAGTCGTAAGTTAGTATATTAAGTGAGAAATCATATTGATATTCGGGTTTAGAAATAAATATTAAGCTTGAATTTGAGACGAGCACTGTGATCAAAAGAATGGCAATATGAGGGTTATGATGTTAGTTTGAGATCTGATCTGGTAGGTTTGACTTAGAGTAGGTGAGGAATTAATATGTTAGCTGCAATGAATGTGAGTGGTACAAGTATGGGATTCTAACTTTTAGATAAGAGAAGTGAAGTGTGGCTAAGTCATAAGAGTAACAAGAGCATTAAGAGGTGTACCTGAGATTATATGTAACCAGACGAGATTCCAATTAAGTTAATAATTTTCTATGTGTGCCTAGATAGTATATTTGAGTTGTCAATGCGGAATAGGATGATGTAAGGATTAATTTTTCTCCTTAAGAGTTAAATGAATCGGCCTCATAAGCTAATGAGAAAAGGTTAATAGAAGCATCTTAGAAAGAGGTCCTAGAAGGAGTCTTAGTACCTGCTTATGGAGAGTTCCGTAGCCATGAGATACTTTCCTGAGTATTAAAGGGAATGTAGACCATTTTAGAGATGATAAAATAGATCTATAGTTTTCAAGTGTCAGCTTTAGACCTAAGGGGGAGATGATAAGATGAGAAACCAAGTCAAGTGTTGAGGATGAGATAGTGATGATTTTTGAATGAGTTTTAGATGTACATCAATCCATTCATACTATAGCGTATTCCTCAAAGTTCAGTCATTTCAACATCTTGATGATGTTTCTTATATCATAATTGTGTTCATGACATATTCTCATACACTTCAGAGAGGTTCACATCTATGCTTAGTTTCCATAATAAAGGGGAAAATACTTTAGCCCATTGATCTTAATCTTACTCCATAAAGTTATGGATATCAGCCTCATGATATGAACCTATTAATATAAGCATTCATGTCTCATAGTATGTTCAGTCTCACAAGTTCATGATTTACTATCAATGGCTAACAACATATGTTATGCCATGCATATTCTTATTTCAAATATCTCAAATGAATCGTGTCTATTACCTTTCGCCCTAAAGTTGTAATTCCATATAATCAATACATAAGTAACAGGTCATCAAAATCATCACAAATACAATATCTGTCACGATCCAAAATTGGATCATGACGACACCTACCATAAGCCCCCCAATAGACAAGCCAACACTCAAACAACATGAGATAAGTAAATCTAGAAGTAACCAACGCGTTAGCAATACTAATACATTGAGTAGGTCTGCATATATTATAGATATGTACATAATGGTACAAAATATATGATAAAGGCCTAAAATTGACTAGAGAAGACAAGTATATTAAAAATCAAACCGCGGACCTAGTGTTATCGGTACAAGAGCGTCTAAGTACAAAAAAAGATTTTATACAACAGATCTGTCTAATCAAAATAGATTATACATTCATAGTGCAAATCTCTGAATTCCCAAATCTCACCACGATCAACTTAATGATGGCCTCAGGAGATCTAGAATCAACGAGCATGACTCGTACTTTGCACTGGATAAAAAAAGATGTATATGTGTAGCATGAGTACTAAAATATGGGTACTCAGTTTGGGGGTAAGGCTTTTCCTATTTAGGTGTTAGAGTAGGTGCCCGCCAGATCCAGTTGGTTGGGTCACAATTTTCTTCATTGATAATTGATAATATTCATAGTAGTTATCAAATTTATATAAATATTACTGATATTCGAAATAATAAAGCTACAACTAAAGAATATATGAGTTTAAAACTAAATGTCAAAGATAAAATGAGTCTCATAATTTCAAAAAATAGAACAATATTTAAATTAAAATAAAACCAAAAAATATTTTTATAACTTTTTTTGAAAATAGCGTAGCTAAAATAGGTACGTCGCCGGAGATAAATAGTGATAAATAAAAGATGATTATTATAAATTTTTGAATATCACCACCAATAATTAGACAAAAGTTATATACTAGTTTCCATGTATAAATAAAAAAAATAATTTACAAATATTAATTTAATCAAATAGTAATCAAAATGAGATATAAGTCGGTCAAAATTGGTTTCAACAACATAGATTTCATAAATCTAATTTTTATTTAAGGACTAAATAATAAGTCCAAAAGTTAATTAATTTTCTTTTTAAATTTCCATAGAATAGTTGATTAGTTGCATTTAATTTGTAATTTACCCACTTCTTCTAGATTTAAAAATTTATTGATTGAATTCACTCGGCAAGTTGGTATATCAACCGTACATTATATATGTTAGGACTTGTCGTTTGAATCAATATACAAAATAAAAAATATTATCATTTAGATTTGAGATAGTAAATCTGTAAAGAAGATGAAGAAGGAATCGGCCATTGTATTCACTCTTCTTTGTGTGTTGAGTTTGCTCGGTTACGTTTCTTTTCCTTTTCCCTTCATCTTCTCTCTCCCTATCTCTCTATCCCTCTCATTTTTCTCTTCATGTATTGTATGTAATTACCTTTTTTTTCTTTTTACACATATACACACTAGCATATGCTATTTACATACACACACATATATAAAAACGGTTAACATTTGCGATTTGTATTACATTTGTTATGTTTTACCTATTGATCCATATCATTATCTTTTGTCCCAAACATATTTTCTCCCAACATCAATTTTTTCATCATAGAAGAATGAATCTGATTTCATTGATTTACTGGAATCCAAATAAGGGTTTTTTAAAAAAAAAATATTTATCAATATTTCAAGGGTATATTTAGATCTATTTAATTTCTCACTAGGTATGCATCAAATTATTACAAAGAATACATCAAAATTATTTGATAGTTTAGGGTAAATTTAGATATTTTGATTGACTATATGGCTCCACTGAGGCAATTGTCATAGCCAAAACTTGTATAGATTAACAAATATAATGAAAGGTTTTATAACTTTGTTAAATTTAGTGCCCCACTAAATTCTATCACACAAAGTGCAATTTAGAAAATATATATTGTTTCAATTTTTATTCATTTGAAGTTTACATGTTTAAGTATGATCATAAGATCATATCGATATTAATTGATTGAACTTCATTATAAACATAGTAGTAGTAACTTGAAAAACCTATATATGTTTAATTTCTATGTATTGTCGATGGATTTACTTGAATGAAAGACATTAACATTTATTTTGTTTCTTGATATAGGTTTACAATCATGTATGGTATCGAGAAAAGATCAACAATGTCAAACAACAAAAAGATCGTAATCCTGATTTGTGTAAAGTTGGATATGTGATTTGTTCTGATGGAAAATGTGTATGTCTTTGATAGAATAATGAGAAGCATTTCTTTCAAGAAAGACAATGTTTATATGGGTAGATGTTCTTGTGGATGTAAATCACATTGTATCCTAGGACTTTGCAAATGTCCAGTTGTTGAGAGACAAAATTAAGACATGTTGGATGTATAAGAGAGTAATTCATCTTATTATATTAAAAACTTAGAGAATATTTTATCTTATGATAATGAACACATAGTCTGCCAATTCGATACTTTCATTTCATTCACCCCAATTTATACCAGGATAAATCTATCATGGTACTTATGGGATCATGTGAGTTTAAGAAATCTACTTATTATTTGTGAATAATTTATTTCACTATGAATACAATTATTATCATGTAGAATTAACTTAAGATCTCTATGGGAATCATAAACTTTAAAATTCTAGGATTACCTTTAAATTTATGTTGCAAATCTTAATATACTAAAAGTGTCATTCCTTGAGTCTACACCCTGGGTGTGGTCGAAAATCAGAACCACTACTGATCCAAAGTAACCCTTGGTTCGACATACTATAAGATTGAACATTGAGTAATATGGAAGCTGAGAATAATAATAATGGATTAAAATGTTGATGTCACAATCAAACCACTGTGATTGACACCTACACCAATCCCATTGTGGGTTAACCAATGCTTATAATCTTAACTCATGTAGCATGTAACAATTCCAACCAAAATTTAGAGGATGAACAAAAATATTTCTAAGTCTCAAAATAAATCAATAAAATAACAAAAGTCTAAACTATTACATTCATAGAATTTGAATGTGATCGTACTAAAACATCTAACTAAAAAGTGAAAGAGTACAAATAATTATGTAATAAGAGATAGTCTCAATGTCTAGAAAGAAAGACATATAAGAATGTAGTATATCTGCGGTAGATCAAACAGAAATAGCTCATCCTCACATCTAGAAGTAGTGTTGCCAAATATAAGGTCTCGTAGATGCCTCTGGATCATAGTCTGTAGTAAAAAAAGGTGCAGAAGTAGCACCAATACGAACACTCTGTACTCATAGAAGTCATAGGCCGACAAAATTTAGTATAATCACTATTATAAAACAAATAGATAGGTAATTCCATATAATCAACACATATGTCACAAGTCATCAGAATTATCACAAATACAACATTTGTCATGATCCAAAATCGGATCATGATGGCACCTACCATAATCCCCCCCACCCCCCCTAATAGAGAAGCTAACACTCAAACAACATGAGATAAATAAATATTGAAGTAACTAGCGCGTAAGCTATAATAAGACATATAATATATCTGCATATATCATAGATATGTACATAATGGTATAAAATATATAATAAAGGCCTAAAAGTTTACTAGAAAAGACAAGTATATTAAAAATCAAACCCCAGACCTGGTGTCATCGGTACAAGAGTGTCTAAGTACAGAAAAATACTATATACAAAAGATCTGTCTAATCAAAATACATTATACATTCATAGTGCATATATCTGAATGTCAAAATCTCACCACGATCCACTTAGTGATGGCCTCTGGAGATTCAGAATTAATGAGGATGGCTCGTACTTTACACTGGATAAAAAAAAAGATGTAGATGTGTAGCATGAGTACCAAAATATGGGTACTCAATTTAGGGGTCAGGATTCATCTATTTAGGTGTTAGAGTAGGTGCCCGCACAACCCGGTGGGTTGGGTCACAATTTTCTTCATCGATAATTGATATTTTTATTCAAAGTAGTTATAAAATTTATACAAATATTAGTGATATTCAAAATAATAAAGCTACAACTAAAGAATATATGAATTTAAAACTAAATGTCAAAGCTAAAACGGGTCTCATAATTTCAAAAAAGAGAACAATCTTAAAATTAAAATAAAACCAATTTTTTAAAAACTTTTTTCGATAATGGCCTAGTTAAAGTAGGTACGTCGGTGGAAAAAAATAGTGATAAATAAAAGATGAATTATTATAAATTATGAATATCACTACCAATAGTTTAGACAAAAATTATATACTAGTTTACATATATAAATAAAAGAAATTAATTTACAAATGTTTATTTAATCAAATAGTAATCAAAATGAGATATAAGTCTGTCAAAATTGGTGTCAACAACATAGATTTCATAAATCTAATTCTTATTTAAGTACTAAATAATAAGTCCAAAAGCTAATTAATTTTATTTTTCAACTTCCATAGAATAGTTGACTAGTTACATTTAATTTTTAATTTACCCACTTCTTCTAGATTTAAAAAATTATTGATTGACTTCACTTGGCAAGTTGGTATACCAAGCATGCATTATATATATTAGGACTTGTGTTTTGAATCAAAATACAAAATAAAAAATATTATCATTTAGATTTGAGATATAGTAAAGTTGTAAAGAAGATGAAGAAGGAATCGACCATTGTATTCACTCTTCTTTGTGTGTTGAGTTTGCTCGGTTAAGTTTCTTTTCCTTTTCCCTTCATCTTCTCTCTTCCTATCTCTCTATCCCTCTCATTTTTCTCTTCATATATTGTATGTAATTACCTTTTTTTTCTTTATACACATATACAGACTGACATATGATATTTACATACACATGTATATATGGAAACAATTAACGTTTGCGATTTGTATTACATTTGTTATGTGTTTACCTATTGATCCATATTATTATATTTTGTCTCAAACATATTTTCTCCCAATATCAATCTCTTCTTCATAGAAGAATGATTCTGATTTCATTGATTTACTGGAACCCAAATAAGGGTTTTTAAATTAGTATTTTTTTGAATATTTTAAGGGTATATTTAGAGCTATTTAATTTCTCACTAGGTATGCATCAAATTATTACAGAGAGTACATCAAAATTAATTTGTTAGTTTAGGGTAATTTAGATATTTTGATTGATTATATAACTCCACTGAGGCAATTGTCATAACCAAACATGATATAGACATACAAATATAATGAAAGATTTTATAACTTTATTTTTTTAAAATTTAGTGCCCCACTAAATTCTATCGTACAAAGTGCAATTTAGAAAATATATATTTTTTATTTGTTATACGTTTGAAGTTTACAAGTTTGAGTATGACCACAAGATCATATCGATATTAATTGATTGAACTTAATTATAAACATAGTAGTAGTAACTTGAAGAAACTATATATGTTTAATTTCTATGTATTGTCGATGGATTTACTTGAATTAATGACATTAAGATTTATTTTATTTTTTGATATAGGTTTACAATCATGTATGTTATTGGGAAAAGATCAACAATGTCAAACAACAAAAGATTGTAATCCTGATTTGTTTAAAGTTGGATCTGTGATTTGTTCTGATAGAAAATGTGTATATCTTGACAAAATAAGGAGAAACGTTTCTGTTACGACCCAAAAATGGATGTGATGACACTTGTCTTATCCCACCAAGACAAGTCAGCCTACAACCCAACCATTTCGATAAAGTGCGGAAATAAAATAAAAATAAAAGTCCAATAACAATTACTAATACGAATAACAAGTGAACTTAGCTCAATCCCCAAAACCTGGTTGTCACGTGCACAACCTCTAATGTAAATACTAGATTGAAATAAAATACGCAAGTCTCAAATGACATTGTCTTTCAAGTAAAACAAAATCATAAACATGAATAAGATGGTTCGCTGAGATGACAAACAGTTACCTCACAAATCTCAACAGAAAACCTCGAAAACGAAGATAATAGAAGGTATCACGAGGATCCAGGCTCATAACCTACAAAAAATGTAGAAGCAAGGGGTGAGTACCAAACCACACGGTACTCAACAAGTAAACTTCTAAACACAAGCTAAGGGAACAGATTACGGGTACTCCTTACATCCCATCCGAATCTCCACAACTACAACCTGCATAAAACCAGCCCAACCTAACAGTTCACAGTTTACATAACACACAGCTCAACAAAAACACTCTAACATATTACATATCCGCAACAACAACTCAATATTCATCAATCACAACTTCCACAGAAAGGCATTCACATGATCAAGTTCATCAATGATAAAAATATGCAATGCAATGTAAAGTATAGTTATACATGTCTGACCTAACTATACACACCCGCTGTCTCTTAGTCTGAGACCCATGGGGGACATATTTGTCCATGTATCCATCACAGCGTACGACACGACCCTTGATATAAAGTATCCATCACGGCGAGCGATACGTCCCTTGAAATATAGTATCTGTTGCTGCGCGCGACACGTCCCTTGAAATGGTACATCCTCTTATCACATAACACTTATCACCACCATGTCTCAGAGCCAATGCAAATGACATATTCACATAAATAATGAGGAGATGAACATTTTCACAACAATACACAATTCACAACAACACAATCGTGATACAACATCAACAATGAATTAATAAGCCTTTCAAACCATTCTCAACACGTCACACACCAATAATTAATCACATTGCCTTTTATTACCCTTTTTTCATCATTAAACATTATTCAATATGGATAAGTCAACCCATCACCAAGTATCATTACTCCCAAACACATACCACAAGGAAATACACAATTAACAAGAGTTTAGAAATCCACTTGCCTCAAATAATTGAACAATCACTTCGGGACTTGAGCCTTCCTCTTTCGTTGAGCTTCCAAATCAATGCAATCTATTCAAGTACATAGTCACAATAAGATTCCGAAACTAAAAACACTCATGTTACTATAGGTTTAGCCTAGACCCAAAAGCTCACCCAAATTTATAATTAAGTTCCTAAGTCTTGATGCCCATTAACTTGTCAATTCTTCCAATTCCTTCAAATATCGTAAATCTAATGGCATTCACAAAATACGATACACCTAATATTTAATTATCTATTTTAATATATTAAAACTAAAATTATAATGTGATAATAACATAAGAATTACTGATTTTGGGAACCACTAGTTACGAAACCACTGGTGGGAATCGATAAAATCAAGACATTAAGATATGATTTTATAATATGTAATCATTACAATCATTACTTTACCCCCACAATTTTCAAAACCCACCTAGTATACAACAATGTCATTATTCTTTTCCAAGAAATCAATTAGGTCTTAATATATAAAGTAACAATCTAAATCCTTTAGTGAGCATTCAACATACTACTTGAATTTACTGTACCATCTATCCAACAATTAATGAGTTGAAGATTACCTCGATGTGCCGTCATTCTGGGTTAACTCCGAGGGTTAAACCTTTGCCTACCTTTTTTTTTTTTTTTTTCTTTTCAAATTGTGGTCTAATTACAAAGTTAAATTCCACTAACTTAAATTAATTTATATGGGCCTAGAGGTCAAGGGTATTAAATCAACTATAGGTTTGACCCATTAACTATTAACTATACTAGGCAAATATTCAAATTTACCAAAAATGACCTTTCGAGTCTGGGTCATTATAGTTTCTTTCAAGAAAAATAATGTTTATATGGGTAGATGTTCTAGTGGATGCAAACCACATTGTATTCTAGGACTTTGCACATGTCCTTGTTGTTGATGAGAGACAAAATTAAGACATGTTTGATGTATAAGAGAGTAATTCATCTTATTATAATGAAAACTTAGAGAATATTTTATCTTATGATAATGAACACATAGTCTGCCAATTCGATACTTTCATTTCATTCACCCCAATTTATATAAGAATAAATCTATCATTGTACTTATGATCTCATGTTAGTTTAATAAATCTACTTATTATGTGTGAATAATTTATTTCACTATGAATACAATTATTATCATGTAGAATTATCTTAAGATTTCTATGGGAATCATAAACTTTAAAATTCTAGGACCACCTTTAAATTTATATTGCAAATCTTAATATACTAAAAGTGTCATTCCTCGACTCTACACGCTGGGTGTGGTCGGAAATCAGAACCACTACTGATCCAAAGTAACCCTTGGTTTGACATACTATAAGATTGAACACTGAGTAATGTAGAAGTTGAGAATAATAATGGGTTAAAATGTTAATGTCACAACCTCACCACTGTGACTGGCACCTACACCAATCCCTTTATGGGTGAACCAATGCTTAAAATCCTAACTCATGTAGCATATAACAATTCCAACTAAAACTTTGAGGATGAAAAAAAATAACTCTAAGTCTCAAAATAAATCAATAAAATAGCAAAAGTCTGAACTATTACATTCATATAATTTGTACTAAAACATCTAACTAAAATGTGTAAGAGTACAAATAATTATGTAATAAGTGATAGTTCCAATGTCTAGAAAGAAAGATATAAGAATGTAGAATATCTACAATAGATCGGATAGAAATAGCTCATCCTCAAATTTAGATGTAGTGCTGTCAAATATAAGGTCTCATAGATGCCTATGGATCATACTCTGCACTCAAAAAAGGTGCAGAAGTAGCATCAATACAAACACGATGTACTCGTAGGAGTCACAGGCAGACAAAATTTAGTATAATCACAATTATAAAACAAAGTCACAAGTCATCAGAATAATCACAAATACAACATCTGTCACGATTCAAAATCGAATCATGACATCACCTACCATAAGCCCCCCAATAGACAAGTCAACACTCAAACAACACGAGATAAGTAAATCTAGAAGTAACTAACGCGTTAGCAATAATAAGTCATAGAATAGGTCTGCATATATCATAGATATGTATATAATGGTACACAATATATGATAAAGGCCTAAAAGTGACCAGACAAGACAAGTATATTAAAAATCATACCCCAAACCTAGTGTCATCGGTACAATAGTGTCTAAGTACAAAAAAAGACTATATACAACAAATTTGTCTAATTAAAATAAATTATACATTCATAGTGCAAATCTCTAAATGCTCAAATCTCACCACGATGCACTTCGTGATGGCCTCAGGAGATCTAGAATCAACGTGAATGGCTCGTACATTGCACTGGATCAAAAAAAGATGT
>JAJOOE010000808.1:0-36089 GCA_036250405.1 Solanum raphanifolium | reverse complement strand
GGTTAGAAATCACCTATGTGAGTGTGAAGTGTAAGTCGCTTCAAAGAGAATTTTATGTCAAAAGCCTATTCTCTATACACTCATGAAACTAGGAGGTGTTCATGGCTGAAATGAACACAACTGTAAGAACCATAAATGGTAAAGGATTAATTGTGTGACATATGGTTGTCTAGGTATACACCAAAGCTCGACGGTTCAAAGATATTGCATCTACCGATTGACCGAGTATATCCGACATATGTTCACTACGGAAAGTCCAAGGGGAAACCTACTTATCTAGATGCAATTGATCCTTGCTTGTAAAGTACACACTCGTCTGTGCATTCCTTATGTTATAACCATTCCCCATTCATGTGGGGGATTGTTGGGTATGTAGCAAGAGTTAATGGGAAATGGAGGGAAGATGAAAAGAGTGGAGCTTGGAAAGTTGGGAACTTGAAAAGTCCTCTTATGCTTTAGTGAAAAGGCATTTCTCCCTCATCGGTGGAGGAAATAAAAATAGAAGAGTTTAGTTGTTAAAAGGGTTGGAAAGAGGGACCGCCCTCGCGCCGTCGTCGTTGTCGCTCGCTCGGCTTCGGAAAATGATCGAGAGATTATTTTTTGGACAAAGTTTGTTTGAATTATTTAGTTAATTAATTAAATTAAATTAAATGGCCCAAAACGTTTCAATTAATTAGTTAATTAATCGAAACGTTTCAATTATTCAGTTAATTGATCGACCCGACTCGGATCCGCGAGCGACCCGTTTTATTTAAATTTCCCGCCGTTGGAAGTGACTGTTCTGAAAGGTTGCAACTTTTAGGAACTACCATGACCATTTGAAAGGTTGCAAACTTTCATGAATGGTCGTGTAGATTCTGAAAGGGTTGCAACCTTTCGGAACCAGTTCCTCTTGCCTATAAATACATTGATTCTTCAGATTTGTTCCTTACGAATTTTTCTGATTTCTTCTTCTTCTTCTGCACAAAGTTTCTTTGTGTACTTTACTACTTTTGAGTGGTTCGCTGACACCAGAGTTTTGGGTATCAATACACTGGTGTTGAGATCATTCTATCCTGAGAGGACATGTTTCAAATCAAACCTCGGATACTAGAGGGGAATAATTTCCTTAAGGGGACATTGTGCATTCAGTGGGCTTGATCTTTTCCGTTCTGTCTTTTTCCAGATTCTGGTATGTTTTACAGATTTTAGTTGTTTTGAATTAATTTATGTTCTTACTGGTTCATTAAAACTTTGGAAATGAAACAAGATATTTTGGAAAATATAAAAAATATCTCTCTGCCTAAGCAGACATGTTCACGAAGAAGAACTTACTTAAGTGCAAACTCCCTCTTATATAATTAGAGATAATATTAGTAAAGAAAGTCAGGGTGTTGTCCGGGATCAACAAAAATAAAGTTATATTATTGTTTTACATATGTATTGTTAAAAAATTAGTAAAGATTGTTGTTATAACATATTTTGATCATAAATGAACTAACATAGAAAATTATTTTTTATTTGTCTTTTTATTTTCAATTTCAAATTGCAAATAAATGTAGTCACGAGATTAGGGTAAAAATGAAACATGTCTTTTATATAGTAAAAATAAATAGAGTAGAAATACTATTAGGGATGTAAATAAGATGTTCAGTCGTATTTTTTTTTAAAGAAGAGGCTACTTATCCTCCTTTCTTAGTAGTAAAATAAAATAATATATTACCTCATATTAAGATATTTGTGCATTTCATGTGCGAGATATATATATATATATATATATATATATATAATATTGTTTTTTTAAGATACTTTACCTAGTAAGAACAAGTAAGATATTAATTAGTGTGATTTATAATGTTTTTTTTTACGTAATTTTAAAATAATAATAATTATTTTTTCTATTTTAATTTATGTGGCACTGATAAATTTTGAGAGTTAACTAAAATTCTAATACATTTTAAAAATATTTTTAAAAGTACAATTTTAAATAAATAACCGAAGATATTAAGGTGTTGATTATTGTGATATATAATATTTTTAATCATTATATTTAAATATAATTTAAAATAAAATATAATTGAGAGACTACTAAAGTGGCCCTCACACATTTCAATAAAAACACCTTGAATGCATAAGAGATTTGTAAATATTATATATAAAAAAATTTTAAAAAGAAAATATTATTTAATCTTCTCGGCATTTTAAAAGAACAGAAAAGGATCATATATGACCTTGTATTTTCAGAAAAGAGTTATATTTGTCCTTCATTATACTTTTTTGATATATTTATCCTTGTCATCCAAGTTAAGGTACATATTTTCCCTTGAACCGTTAAGTCTCATATCTCCACTTTTATTATCCTATGTGACATCTACATCTAGTCATACTATGTGGTATCGAGATGAGAAATTACGTAAAAGCCCATCATCATCTTCCCTACCATCACCACCGCCATTGTCGAAATTGAGAGCATAACTATCTGAATCATACTGAAACTGCGTCGTTTTAGCTGAAGATTTCTTAGGGTTACAGTATTTTCCGATCTTCCTTACCAAATTCTTCCATTTGGGTCCAGCTACAAGTTCAGAATACTCTTTCAATTCCTTCATATTTTTCACTATCCATGAATCTCTGTTTTCTCTTTCTTGGAGTAGAGAATTTGCTTCGCCTTCTTTTTGGGTTGATGCGAAACAAGGGAAGCTGAAACAGCCGCACCAAATCGAAGAGGGTTCTTCGTGAAAATAGGATTCCGTTCCTTCTTGGGCAGTTTCTCTGATGGGTGAATAAGTGTTGTTCATCATTTTACTTGAAAGTTCAGCTGAAAAATCGATCTAGGTGTGTGTGTTTTGGGGTATATTAGGTGTTCTTCCTTGTGCTCTGTTTAATATTCTTGAAGAGCTAAAAATTCGATCTTGGTGTGTGTTTTTTGGGGATTTTGAGGTGAGGGGTGGGTATATTTGTTGTTCTTCGTTATGCCCTGTTTAATATTCTTGAAAATTCAGCAAAAAATTCAAACTCTGTGTGTGTGTTTTTGGAGATTTGAGATTTTGGGATTTGGGATTCAATTAAGCAAATCTAAGTGTTAATTTTTTTTGGAGAAAGTGACAGTAAAATAAATATTAGGAGTTGGGATTAATGGGTTAAATGGTTGATTATAATATTGAGTTGGATATAATAATTAAATTTTATAAAAAAATAATGTAGAGTAAATATAAATATCTGCGTAGGCGCCATGTAGATGCCACATAGGATGATAAAAGTAGAGATATGAGACTTAACGGTTCAAAGGCAAATATGTACCTTAACTTGGATGATAAAGATAAATATATCGAAAAATTATAATAAAGGGCAAATATAACCTTTTCTGAGAGTACAAAAAAATTTTAAAAAATTATAATATCTTATTTATTTTAAAATAAATTGATCTTTTTTTCATTTTTTAATAAAAGATATTAAAGTTAAAAGGGTAAAAATATGCAAAACGATAAAATAACATAGATAAAATATCATTCTGGACAAATTTTGATCAAATTTTCTGGCCAAAATGATTTTTCCTTTTATTATTTCTAAAGGGCACCTCAAATTAATAATGGACAACTATTTTTAAACAAAGGGAGTAGTAAATTGAAAATGTGAATGACTACTCAACATTATTAAACCAAAATTGTGTCGGTTATAATGCTTTACAAAAATTAATAGGCTTGTTCATTTTTCTTTTTCGTACAAAAATTTAAGTGGCTTTTAATTGTGAAAACCCAAAAGGTTGTACACTGGACCCACAATTATAAAAGAAAAACAGTGTATAGAAGCCTTAATAGTTAAAGCAAAGGGGTCCACAAAAATATCTATTTCACCTCAAGGCAAGAATTGTAGGCACGTTTAATTTTGTTGACCACGTGTTTAGTTATGCTTTGTTAGTAATTTTTTTTTTCCGGTTTAACAGGAGATATTTATATATTAAGCTGGTTCATTACAAGCATGAGCGGCATTCCCCATTTTAATAAAACTGGCCATGGTATGTGTAACAATCCTGTTGATCATTTTATGAATTTTATTGGTACTTTTAATTTTAACTCTTTTCGTAGCTTTTATATGTAATTTATGATTTGTAAAATGAGTGATATAATTTTCAAATTAAATAAAAAGTTATTTTTATTGCTAAAAATAATGAAAAAAATAAAATAAAATAAAATAAAAGCGCCAAGCCAAAAAGAAGAATAAATAAATAAATAAGAAATATTATAAAAAATAAGGTTAAACTTTTGTTGTTGCTGCAAATAGCAGCAATGCAGCTTACGCAGAAAACAAAAAGAAAATGTACGCAGCGCAAGGAAAGAAAAAGAAAGGGAGAAAATAAAAGGAAAAACAGAGGAGGAAAGTAGGAATTTCATTCCAAAACATCAAGGTAATGATATTTGTCCTTTTCGTTAAATTTTTACGTGATTTTGAACAGGTTTTTAGGGTAGAAATCAAACATGTAGAATATATACCGAATGAAGCAAATATAGGGTTCTTATAACAAAATCTTGATTTAGGATCGAATCAAGATCCATTTTACCTGAAATTTTGCGTGCGAGTTGATTTATCATGGTGAACATAATTTGAAAGGAAATTTCAGATTCAAATATGGTGGCTCGGAGTGACTTTTTGCCCCGATTTTTGAGCCAAAACTAAATATAGTTTGTGAGTGTCATTAGATTCGTATTCTTATGAGAATTATATATTTGATAGATTGAAAACACGTTGGAGCTTTATGAAAGGGAAATGCAAGATTTTGAGGATTCGTGACATGTATTCAACATTCGAGGTATGTTAGGACTTTTAGACTTGGTTGGAGAATGTTTTTCTAATTAAAGATTTAAAAATGGAATAGACAATAGGTAAGGATGAAATATGGGAGTTTCGTACCAATGATGTGACGGACATTACTACGAGTATCGATGTTATAAAGAGAGTTTATTATTATTATAGAATGACAGATTGTAATTCAAGAATGTCAAAGCATATGAGCATTAGCTGATGTATTGTTGACTTGATTTCTTTGTCTGATTATGTTTTTTTATTAAAATCGTATATTTGTGATAGTTGAGGTGATCATATATCATACTGATATTTGATTGGTTGAGATGTATCATCATCCCCTTTTATTGAAATCATATTGTGCACATGCATTGACACGTGTTTGCGTATAAGTTGATCACGTGGAGATCGTCTATGTTGGGGATTGTGAGATGCTATGATTATAAGTTGGGCACGTGGAGATCGTCATGCTGGGAATTATTTGTTTATATGATACTGCATTGAGATCATCCACACAGACATGTGGAGATCGTTTGTGTCGGTACATGGCCCTCGCGAATCCTCCTTGGGTCATGAACTCTCGATGTATTTTCGAGGAGTATCATGTATATACGGTTGAGAGAGTACTTGACATTTGAGGCATATCATTTCAAAGTGTCGCATTGCATTGCATCTCATGACATCCTTCATTCTTGTTTGAGTATGTGCTTTATTGATTTTGGACATTACATGACATTTGATCATTCCTATTGATGAAAACTTGATTGATAAGTATAATGTTGACTTGGAAAATTAAAGGATTATTTTCTTATATACTCCTGTCACTACTTCTTCGTTGTTGAACTATGAGATATACTAGGTACACGTGGTTTCATACTACAGTTGCTGCACTCTTTTGTCGTGTAGATTGAATTTCAAATTGGAGCGCATTTCATGGAGTTCTTTTAGAGTTGAGTTTTGAATTATCTTGGAGTTGTGGTGAGCTACTTGGTTGTTCCGTGGCCCACACCTCCCTCTATGTCTTTAGTTATCATTTTATTTTAGTACTTAGGATGGAATCCTTATGTCTAGGTTTGTCATTTAGTTCCAAACTTGTATCGTAGTTTAGAAGTTCTTGTACTTATGACACTAAATCTTGGGGTGGTATTTTAGGTTTCCGCATTTCATACTTGTTAATGACTTAGTGTTTGGATATTATGTTGTCACTTATCTTTCTTTGTTAAATATTGAATTGAATTGGTAAAAGTATTGAGTTTGTTTACCTATCGATGGCGAACATAGGTGCCATCACAACTTGTGATTTTGGATCGTGACAAATTGATCTCAGAGCCCTAGGTTCATCGGTCTCACGAGTACAAAAGCTGAGTCTAGTAGAGTCTTGTGGATTGGTGCGGAGACGTTGGTTACTTATTTTCGAGAGGTTGTGGGACTGTAGGGAACTTCCATTCTATTATTATTTATCGTGCGTATGTGGTTCATTTTAAGATCTAAACTTCATTGTTTCATTCTCTCACCAATAATGACGAGACATTCTCAAATTTGTATGTCAACACTATTAATGATGTTATGTGGTATAGTTTGAAAATTGTGATATGACTAGTATAATGACTAGCTAATAAACATTGCAACTTTGAATAATTTAATTGAGAAGGTTAGGAATAGTAAGAATGACTTGCTCAAGTTGTGATTTTGACAAGAATATTTCAACTTTGTTGGTTTTATTATGACAATCTTATGGTATAAATATATCAGTAATATATCAATAATTTAATATTGAAATGGTATAGTATGGATGTAATGAATATAAATGTAATCTTAGTATAATTGATTAGGTAAGGACGTAGTAATCTCATGCTACAATGAGAAGTTAAGGAATAGCAAAAATAAAAGAGGTGATTTATGATGAAATATGAGATGATAGAACTTGCTATAAGATTTGTATGAAAGGCTTTCTTTCTGACCTTTGGAGTGGAGGTATACTAAAAATAATTTAAATAGTTCAAGTTGGATAACATGATAATCACAATGGTAAAGTTTCTTATGATGGGAGCCATAATGTGTGACTAAATATATTGTATTATATTACTAAGCCAAGTTGAGTGTCAATCAACAAGGACACTTAAAGTGGTGATTAAATAGTAGAAATTGACACATTTAAACAATGAAATGTCTTTTAGAGATTGCATTGAGGATCAACAATATTAGTTGAAATTAATGAAAAATAGAATTTGATTTTGGGAAAGAATACATGTATGAAACTATGTGAGAATATTCATAAAGACATGATCATAATGGAAAGGAATCACCCTATAAATCATGGATCACAGCTATGGTGGTTGTAAATATTATAAAGTCAGATAACTAACTCTATTGGAGTAATCGAGGTTGTCCCAAGTATTTTTCAGTATGCTCTCGATTTTTGTAGTTTTATTTTGACAATGAATCTACTTTGATTCATGTACCTTATTTTGAATTATGATATGTTTTGTGACTCTCCTTCTAGGTTTGTACATATTCAGACAACCTTAGATGTTTCTTAGTGGCAGATCGATTACATCGATCATAAATTGTTGATTTAATAGCATAAAATATGTGAATGAAATAAATTTTTCAGGATATGCTAGACATTAATATCACATTGAGTATATATATTAAAATTTTCCCTTTTATATAATTTTAGACTATTACACAAAGAAAATGACCTTAGATATGTTGGGTATTCTTAAACTGAAGTAGTCGATCACCCTTAGTATCTATTCGAGGAATGTAATATTATTTTCAAAAAATCAGTGTACGATTGAGAAGGATATCTCACCTATTTGGATTATATTCATGATATGAGTATCGATAAATCTTCTTTAGAATCAGTATCAGTGATGAAATGTTTTTGGAGGTGTTTCATTTGATCGTGATTTTGATTTCACTATTGACTTAGAGCTGAGAATTTAACTCATTTCTATCACTTCTAATTGGAACGCCCAAAAAAATTAAAAGAATAATAATAACACTTGTTGCATAAATTCTTTTATTAGATCAAGTATCTCTCCTTGATTTGTTCTAGTCTTAATTGTGAAAGAGAAGGATGTACATCGACTATGGAAAATTTAACCAAGGGATTACTAAGGACTAGGTATCATATTTTAGGTATTGAGGACCTATCTAGGAGCTTTGTAACCTTTAGGACTTAATTGAGAGTTGATTACTATCGATTCAGGGTTAGAACGAATGATATATCTTTAACATAACATTCAGGATCCCTTATGATATTATGAGCTCTTAATTATGACTTTTGGGATGACTAACTCCCCGTCAATTTTTATGGAATCGATGAATAGGATGTTCATGACTTATTTAAGATTTATTTTCTATAGTATACATTGATGATATTTTGACCTATTCTCATAGTAGAGAGGAGAATGAGTAGCATTTGAGAATTGTACTCCAAAATTTGAAGAAAGAGCAACCTTATTTAAAGTTTTCTAAGTGTGAGTTCTATCTCAGTTTTGTAACATTTTCGGGCATGTGGTCATTAAGAATGAAAATACGATAGATTTTTAGAGTATTGAGACAGTTAGAGACTAAGCTAGACCTACTTTCTCAATAGAGATCTAGAGTTTTGTGGGTTTGATCGGTTACTATAGATGGAATTTGGACGACTTCCCTTTTTATTGTTTCGCTATTGACAAAAATAACTCAGAAGAATTTAAATTTCTAATAATCTAAGGAGTGTGAGGATAACTTTCAAAAACATAAGGCCTTGTTGACCTCAGACTCAATTTTGACCTTACTAATAAAAGATAAAAAGTTCGTGGAGTAGTATAATGCTTCACAGGTTGATCTTAGAAATGTTTTGATGTATAAAGGTTGGGTAATAAAGTATATTTTGAGACTGTTGAAGGCGTAGAAGAATAAACCCTACTCATTATTTAGAGTTGTCAAGGGAGTTTTTTTTTGTTTTGAAAATTTGGAAACTTTATTTACTTGGAGAGCAATATAAGGTGTTCATGAATTATCATAGTGGTAGAGAGATATGAATTTGAGGCACATGAGATGGTTAAAATTACTCAAGGATTATGAAATCACTATCTTATATCACTTGGACAAGGTAAGTATAGTAACAAATACGTTGAGAGGAGAGTCGGTCAGTATAGGTAGCTTGATTATGTTGCGAGTAGAGTAGATGTTTAGGGAGGCTAATAGATTTATGAGACTTAATATTTTGAAGCCTGATATGAATTTTTCTCATATTGAGGTACACTCTCTTCTAGTGGGTCATATCAAGGCTAGACAGTTTGAAGATGAGAAGTTGAATATAATTCAAGATAAAGGGGGGAATATAAGGAAGGAATATTGAATTTGAAGGGCATTTTAAAAATTAAGGGTCATATTTCTGTTTCAAAAGTTGTTTTTTTACTAAGTCAATTATGAAAGAGGCTCGTTACTCTAAATATTTTATTCATCAATGAAGATAGAAAATATATTATGATTTGAAGCATTATGGTGATGTCAAATAAAGAGGAACATTGTAGATAAGTTTCTCGATGTTTGAACTGTTAGCATGAAAAATATGAATATAAAAAATAGGTGTCTGACTCAGAAAGTGTTTATACTTGAGTGACAGTGAGAGTGGGTTGCCATGAACTTCACGATGGAAATATCATAGACTTAAAGAAAATTCGATATTGTCTACGTCATTATGGATAGACTAATCAAATCAGTACACTCTGTGTTGATTTTGATTTCATATAATATGGTGAAATTGCCTACTGTTTACTTTCAAGAGATAGTGTGTTTATATATTATTCCCACTTACATCATTTTGAACTGAGGTTCTTAGTTCACATCTAACTTCTAGAAGTTAATATACAACAAGTTGAGTATTCCATGGATCTTATCACAATTTTTCATTCATAGATAGCTGGTTAGACCAAGTAGATTATTCAAGTGTTGAAGAATATGTTGTAGATGAGCGTGAATGATTTTGATGGTTGGGGGGATAAATTCTTATCATTAGCGAAGTTTTCTTTAACAATAGTTACCAACCCAAAATTCAGATAGTCTTATTGAGGCTTTGTATGATAGATAATCTTGTTCTTCAATTTATTGATTCGATGTGTTCGTGGTTAAACTTTAGGGCATGAATCTTTTGAGAATTTTTTTAGATATTTCAAGTTGATTCAAGATAGACTTCTCACAGTCCATGATAAAAGAGACGTTATGTGGATCGAAATGTTTGTGAACTGAAGTTCACAATTGAAGAGAAGTTCTTGTTGAAAGTATCGCCTGTGAATGGTGTTTTAAGGTTTGGGAAAAAGGACAAACTCAACCCTAGATTCATTGATCCGTTTGAGGTACTTCTACATTTTGGAGAAATGACTTATTATATGTTGGGTATGCCACTAGACTTATCAGGTGTTCATCCAATTTTTCATGTTTTGATGTTGAAGAAGTATTGTGTCAATGGTTGTCATGTGATTCAGTGTGACTCAAAAGAGTCCGACCAATAATTTGGCATTTGAGCAAAGTCCTAGAGTTTTTAGGGATAGACAAGTTAGAAATCCACTTGGAAGATTGAGTTCAACATACAGAGCAAATATTTTCAACTATTTGATACTCCCTGTACTTTATTTTTTTCTACGTTCGAGGACAAACGTGTGTTTTAGCTGGAGTTGTGGTGAGCTATTTGGTTGTTTGGTGGCCCTCATCTCCCTCTATGTCTTTAGTTATAACTTTATTTTAGTATTTAGATAGGATATTCCATACGTCTAGGTTTGTCATTTAGTTCCGGACTTGAATCGTAGTTTAGAAGCTCTTGTACTTATGACACTAAATCTTGAGGTGATATTTTAGGTTTCTGCATTTCATACATGTACACTAAATCTTGAGGTGATATTTTAGGTTTCTGCATTTCATACATGTACACTAAATCTTGAGGTGATATTTTAGGTTTCTGCATTTCATACATGTAAATGATATAGTGTTTGGATATTATGTTGTCTCTTATCTTTCTTCTTTAAATGTTGAATTGAATTGGTAAAAGTATCGAGTTGGCTTACCTATCGGTGGGGAACATAGGTGCCATCATGAATTGTGATTTAGGGTCATGAGAGTATGACCTTTTGGTTTGCTATTATGGTTGGATATTGTTCTTTCAAAAAAATTTTGTAACATGTCCACTGCTAGTATTTGTCTGGCACATACATGTGGAATTTCAAAAGCGGTGGGGTGTCTCATGCTTCCCTGCCTAGCTCCCGCCTTCGTCGTTGCATCTGCGACCTTGTTTGGATCTCTGAATGTATGGGTCAGTGTTACTCCCATATGCCTAATCAAGTACTTGCATTTGGAAATAACATTAGCATAAAGTAGATGGTCGTTTGTGATTATATGGGTAGTTATAACTGAGTCAATTTTTGCTTGAATAGGTGTCAGGCTTATTTCTTTCGCTACTTGTAGCTCGTAAAGAATTTCTAAGATTTTTGCTTGTATTGCATCTTTCTGGGATAGGTTTTTTGAAAACCTGTATATCCTTTCTCCATCATGGTTTCTAATTACCCCTCCAATTACTCCCAAGCCTGCAGTAGTTTCGACTGATATATCAGTGCTAAGTTGGTAGGTTCCTGAGATGGTGCCTCCCATTTGACCAGGATGTGCCTTTTCATGTTTGAACTGGTTATGTTGATCAGATGATCGAATTTGGTGTCATTGGCTTTCACTTGGTTTGTTTTAATGTTGTTTTTGTTACCACTAAAGACAATATCATTTCTTCCAGGCCATAGATGCCAAATGCTGAAAAAGGAAAACCAGATTCCCAAAGGTATGTTTTTTAAATGTTTTGTCCTTAGTGGATCTCCAGATCTGTTCTATGTTGGAGGCATCAACGATTGAAGTTATCAAGTTGATCCTAGGTGTGCTCAGTGACACGACCTCCTCCCAGTAGTTTGGTGCCTTAGGGAAGTGGAAAAGAATATGGGTTGCTTCGTCACTTTGATTTCCGTAATGTTGATGCCGATGCTGTGAAGGTAGATATTAGAGGGAAGCATATTGTGGTGGAAGAGCCAGATGAAGGTATTGATTTTGTTGGGGATTGTCAGCTTCAAAATCTATCGGAAGTCTTTTTGTTGAGGATTCTCGAACCTATCACAATCTTTGTCCAGCAATTGGTATCCACTCTTGACAGAAAAATGCCATTTCCCATGAGCATCCAGATTAGGTTATCATTCTTCCCTTCAGTGGGAAAGAATTGGTTGTCCTGGATGATGGTATTCATGGCCTTCGTGTAACACCTCAAAGTTTGAAAAGGTTAAAGTGGGTTAACAGATAGGTCTACAGGCCTAAAACAGACATGTACCCTTTACGAAAGCCTAAACGACTAGTGAAAGGGACTACAATCAGTTTAGGGAAGTGGCCTGGATGTTTAAGGCTGCCAGGATTTGGGGTCACCTGGACGGTTCCCTATACGGCCAGTGGTGCCTTATGCAGACGGTTGACGAATCCATATAGGTTACCCGTCCACTTCTCAACTGAAGGCTATTTAGTCTTTCCCTTAATGATTGATACCTAAGTTATGTCATTTTAACCCCCATTATATGTGCTATTTAAGTGATTTAATTCCTAAAATTACCCATTCTAAATCATTCTCCTAAATCATAAATTTCCCTCCAGGTTCATTCTCAAAATCCCCTCTAAGGCTAAGGAAGAAAAAGGCAGGGTTTCAATTCAAGATTTTCAATTCACCATAGCTATTGGGCACTAATCACTAATGTATGTTAGTATTGACCTATGGAGTCCTTTCCTCCATAGGGTTCTCAAGATCTTCCAATTTTACAAGTTGAATTCTCAACTCAAATTTACGGTTCTATTCAATCTACATAGGTTTCTTTATAATTATGATTCAAATAACTTATGTTATCATTCTTCCCATAGTGACTATTGTTGTCACTACCGTGGTCACTCATGCTTGGATACCTGCAAACAAGCAAACCACAATACCGAATCTACTACAACTAAGCAAATTTACAAGCTAATTTCTCAAATGAAATTTCTAGCCATCATTCCTCGACAACGACGCTATTTTCGATAATGCTCAAACTACTCTTCAAAATCAATTAAAGAGTAAGTGGTCATTTGTCAATAAATATACCCAACGAAGAGTCGGGGTCGAATCCCACAGAGAATAATACAGGGCTACAAATTCTATCAGGAAATTTGGAATGTAAATTCGTTCATTTGCAGTAATAAACAAGTGGGTGGATAATTTCACCAAATTTAATAGAAGGATTTGGTTATCAAAAATCACAATTAAGCTAGATTTCAGAAATTCAAATAAGTAACAAGTAATCTAGGGTTGTGGGGATTGGTAATGAATGTCATATAGGGGTAATTGAGTTGCTTTGTAGTTATGAACATTTATGGATAGACTAGGTCATCTTCAACAACACTAATCTTCTTTTGATCTCATAGAAACATTTTAGAGAATTTTCTTTCGGTCACATCTATGTGCTATACTAAAAAACGCAATACCTTACATTATTCTCTCTTTTGATACTACAATAAGGCAAATAGATCTAACCCATAACCTCTATTTTCAAGCAAGTTATAGACATCAATCGTAAATTTCAATTATCGAATAATTACCCACTCTAATCAATCTCTTTTAAGCTTCAATCAGAGATCGGAAGTAGGAATTAAGTTTACAATATTAACCCACAAGTTAAATATATGCTAACTAAACAAAATCTATGTATGAACATCAGCAAAAAAGAGCAAAACACAATACCACTACATTAAATCAATACCGAACCCAATAGTTTCACCCATAGAGGTTGGGATTTTAGCCACCCATCACAAAGAGTAAATAAATTATACCTTTCATGAAAGAAGCCATGGGTAACATGAAATTAAACCATTGAAGGCAAACCCACTTTGACTTCAACTTCAGTTTATCAATTTCAAGATCAAAGTTGAAAAACCCCAAATACTAGAAAGTATTCTTCACAAGGTAAAGTGTTTCTCTCTCTATCTATTATTCAAAATTTTTGGAATTTTTGAACTTTTTTTCCGAACTCCTCTTTGGGTTTTTTATAATTTCCCAAAAATTTGGCCAAAAACTCAATACGTGACCTATTGGGCGACATTAGTTGAGCTTACCGATCACAATGGGCGGATCTCCATGTCACTCCCAGAGCCTACACCTTGGACGGTACTGGCACTCGAGAACCATTGATGGCCCCAAGAAAACCCTTGGCCTGGCTTACTTACTCAACATAAGTTTTAAACATAAGAAACTCTCTCAAAGGAGATATCATACAATTGTCTTTAAGAAATATTAAACTTAGCCAAAATGGAAACTCAAGTCTCAACCATTAAAAATAGGAAATGGAAAACTCAAGAACTAACATTTGACTCTCTATGAAGCCTCTAAACAACTTAGATGGATGTAGGGACAAGGCCCACGACATCCTAATGAAACTAAAACTACTAAAATCAATAAAAGGGATCCTCCGGAAGCAAGAAGGCTCACCAACAAGTCTGGAGCTCAACTAGAATCAACGATGCGTTGGATGCTGATCCTGGTTACTTGTATCTGCATCTATAAAAGATGCAGGCCAAATGACATCAGTACATTGAATATACGAGTATGGAAGGGGAATTCTAAAACAAGACATAAGCTTGAAAGGAATTGAAGAACTTACCTGGCTCAACTAAACTCAACTTAACTTAACTGAACTCATTTCAATATAAACCAGTATAAAACAATTGCAATATAAAGAAAAGCTTTTTAAAACATGGATGTCAACTCTGTGTATTGGAAATACAATAATAATCTGTGTGCATGCAAAGATACAATATAACTCTGAAATGTATGTAAAAGTAAAATTAAAATTAAACTGTGTATATAAGAATAAAAATACTTCTGTGGGAGTTTCTCTAACCGACAAGCATCATGTAAAAGCTAATGTGATGATACAACGTTTTGCCTCACGCTGCCAGGGCCGTCTATACCTTGTCGAGGGTATAGAACCTGATTACTAAGTGGATCTACTAGTCTATGCTAAAAAGCACTAAGGAATCATCTAAAAAGTATGACCCTTTTCTACCCATGATGGCTACATGGTTTATGGGGGCTGGGAGTTGTCTGAACTCTCCCCTATATCGGTGCTCAATACTACTCTCAAAATATGATACTAGCTCTTATATTTAAAAACATACGTCTTTCTGTGATTTGGGATAATTGCTCAAAAACTTAGCTCAAGGGCTATCTTGGAAATCAAACTTTCCTCTCTTGCTTAATTGTGAAAGCATTTACTCTTTTCTAAAAACTAGCTCAAATGATCTTTGGAAATCAAGGTTTCCATACTCGTTTAAATGTGAAAATATTTTAAACTCATTAGGAATACATAGTCCCTATATAATTTTAAAGAAATGAACATCAATATTTACTGCTTACTCTTTAATCAACTTGAACTTTAAGTCTTAAAAGAAAGTTAAAACATTTGGAAAAGGCTTTGGAAAACTCTAAGAATTTTTCTTGACTTGACTCTTACTTCTCTTGACTTTGATCTTAACTTTCCTTGAATTGGATTATGGATTCAAGGTTCATGATCTCATTTTTATGGATGATTTCATGATGTTTAGATGTACCTTAGAGTGTTGGAATTAACTAGAAAACATAGGTACGCTTCTAAGGAAGTAGAACGGAAAGATGGGGGAAGAATGGGAAGAACTGGCGTCCCTGGCGCTCTGAGAGGCGCGATGCGCCAGCCTTAAGACTTCAGAGGCTGTGGTGGGGCGCTCTGGCTAGCGCGGCACCCTAGAGCCCAAACTTCAGCGGCCCCTTCTTGGAGCTCTGAGAGGGGCAGCGCCCCAGGCCCCTGCCCAGGTGCACTCCAACTTTTCTCCTTCATTTTTCATCTCTAAACCCCCTATTTCAACTTAGTTCTTTCCCAAAACACTTAGAATCAACTATACCATCAATATATGCAAGATTCTATTCGAATTCACACCTAAAATCACGAATTTGGATCAACAACTCCACAACAATTTCAACGAATCAAGAACTCAATAGAACTTCAACAAAACCCATCAAGAACTCAATTTCTAAAACCTTCAAAAACCTAAATTCGCTGAAATAAGTCATGATTGATGCATGGGTGAACTAAACCAATGCTATGTGATCTCACATACCTCGTAAGATTGAATCCTTGGCGAATCCACAACCAATCTTGAACGTTCTTGACGAATCTTGACTTTTCTTTCTCCTTTCTCCTCCTTTCTCTTTTCTCCAATTCTAACGTGAACTTCAACTTTTCTAAACTGATATAATTCTGATTATACCCCAAATAAACTCCGAAAAATGAATTAAAATAATTGGCTAAGGAAAAGAACAAAATACCCTTTCAAAATCAGGTTTAGACTTTCCTTATTTGAACAACCCAACTTCAAATGGGGATATCTCACTCATAAGAACTCTGAATCGTGAAAACTCGGCGGCGTTGGAAATATAATTCTAAGATATTTCCTAAGGTATCTGTAAGCACACCTAACTCATCCTAATCTAGGAGTTATGGTCATTTGAAGTTGACCCAAAACTCAAACTTAACATTACTTAAATCAAATTTTCCAGATTTTTATTCTTTCCAAAAGATGGCTCTTTCTAATTCTAGTTCTTTCTAGTTACGGGGTGTTACAATATCTCCCCCTTGGGAACATTCATCCTCAAATGAGCTTACTCTTAGTAGGCTAAGGGTGTAACATGAAACATTCAACTCAAACACCCAACAAGCAACGCAAATACAACATGCTTACCTATAAATTAAAGGGTCTTAAGAAGAGAATTAGTACATTTATCTGGAACTTCTCTGGATTTGAAGAGATGTGGATATCTCTTCTTCATATCTTCCTCAACTTCCCAAGTAGCTTCCTCAACAAACTGATTCCTCCAAAGGACTTTGACTGATGCTACTTCCTTATTCCTCAACTTGCGAACTTGGCGATCTAGAATCTGAACCGAAATCTCTCCATAAGATAAGCTATCCTTGATCCCAATATCTTCAGCTGATATGATAAATGAAGGATCTCCCATGCACTTCTTAAACATGGAAATGTGAAATGCCGGATGAACCTCTGCTAACTCTTGAGGTAGCTCTAACTCATAAGCTACATTGCCAATCATCTTCGATATTCTGTAAGGACCAATATACCGGGGACTAAGCTTCCCATTCTTACCAAATCTCATAACACCCTTCATGAGTAAAACTTTCAAGTATACCCAATCATCTACTTCAAACTCTAGCTCCTTTCTTCTAACATCAGTGTAGGATTTCTGACGACTCTGCGCCATTTTTAACCTCTCTTGAATGACTTTCACCTTCTCCATAGCTTGATGAACTAAATCTGGTCCTATCAACCCAGCTTCACCAACTTCAAACCATCCAATAGGAGATCTGCATCTTATCCCATAAAGAGCTTCATAAGTAGCCATTTGGATGCTAGAGTGGTAACTATTGTTGTAAGCAAATTCAATAAGAGTTAGGTGATCATCCCAATTACCTTTGAAATCAATCACACAAGCCCTCAACATATCTTCTAAGTTCTGAATAGTACGCTCTGCTTGCCCATCTGTCTGAGGGTGAAAGGCAGTACTTAAGTTCACCTTTGAACCCAAGCCTTTTTGGAATGATTTCCAAAACTATGCAGTAAATTGCGCACCTCTGTCCAAAATAATGGAGACCGGAACCCCATGAAGTCTTACCACCTCTTGAATATACAACTTAGCATAATCTTCGTCTGAATGGGTAGTCTTTACTGACAGAAAATGGGCTGATTTTGTCATTCTATCAACAATCACCCAAATAGAATCATGTTGTCTGCGAGACCTTGGTAAACCTGTGATGAAATCCATATTGATCATCTACCATTTCCAATCCGGAAGTTCTATATGCTGATCCATACCACCAGGCTTTTGGTGCTCTACTTTAACTTGTTGGCAATTTGGACACTTAGCAACAAACTCTGCAATGCTGCACATAGACCATCAACCTTGTTATACCATGTCACCTATTAGCATGGCTGCCTTACTTTCCTTATTTGACATAAAAGGCAACCCAACAACGAATAAACTCATCCTTCTCTTTGCTTCTCTTAGCTCACGGGGAAAGAAACGCCCCATGAAAGCACTCTAAAAAATAGTCAAACTCACAATCGGTTACGCGCAAGCACGAGTTAGAAAGAAAATGTATAGAGATGAACTCTATCGCATGAAATGAGTATGAAGAAAGTAAGTTCCTAAAATGTTGCAACCTCCTAATTATAGATGTGGCGCGCTTCACACCGATAACTAGGACTTTATAGACACGACTTTATAGAGTCCCTAGGACTCTTGAACTCTGTGCTTTGATACCAAATTTGTCACGCCTCGAGCCTGCACTCTGGGTGGGACTGGCACTCGAGAACCATTGCTGGCCCCAAGTAAACCCTTGGCCTGGCTTACTTACTCAATGGAAGTCTTAAACTCAAGAAACAGTCTCAAAGGATAACTCATACAAATATCTTTAAGAAATATTAAACTTAGCCAAAATGGCAACTCAAGTCTCAACAATTAAGAACAGGAAATGGAAAACTCAAGAACTAATATCTGACTGTCTATGAAGCCTCTAAACAACTTAGATGGATGTCGGGACAAGACCCACGACATCCTAATGAAACTAAAACTACTAAAAGCAATAAAGGGGATCCTTCGGAAGCAAGGAGGCTCACCAACAAGTCTGGAGCTCAACTAGAATCAACGATGCGCTGTATGCTGATCTTGGTTACCTGTATCTGTATCATTAAAAGATGTAGGCCAAATGACATCAGTACTTTGAATGCAATAGTATGCGAGGGGAATTCTAAAACAAGACATAAGCTTGAAAGGAACTGAAGAACTTACCTGGCTCAACTCAACTCAACTTAACTTAACTTAACTAAACTCATTTCAATATAAAGCAGTATAAAACAAGTGCAATATAAAGAAAAACTTTGTAGAACATAGATGTCAACTCTGTGTATTGGAAATACAATAATACTCTGTGTGTATGCAAATATACAATATAACTCTGAAATGTATGTAAAAATACAATTAAACTGTGTATATAAGAATACAAATACTTCTGTGGGAGTTTCTCTAACCGACAACCATCATGTAAGAGTTATTGTATTGATACTTTGTTTTACCTCACGCTGCCAGGGCCTACCTATACCTTGCCGAGGGTATAGTACCTGACTACTAAGTGGATCCACTAGTCTATGATAAAAAATACTAAGGAGTCACCTAAAAAGTATGACCCTTTTCTACCCATGATGGCTACATGGTTTATGGGGGTTGGGAGTTATCTGAACTCTCCCCTATATCAGTGCTCAATACTACCCCCAAAATATGATACTAGCTCTTATGTTTAAAAACATACTTCTTTTTGTGATTTGGGATAATTGCACAAAACTTAGCTCAAGGCCTATCTTGGAAATCAAATTTTCCCTTCTTGCTTAATTGTGAAAGCGTTTACTCTTTTCTGAAAACTAGCTCAAAGGTTTTTGGAAATCAAGGTTTCCTTACTTGTTTAAATGTGAAAATATTTTAAACTCTTTAGGAATACATAGTCCCATATACTTTGGAAGAAACAAACTTCAATCTTTACTCCTTACTCTTTACGCAACTTGAACTTTAAGTCTTGAAACAAAGTTAAAACATTTGGAAAATACTTTTGGAAAACTCTTAAAACTTTTCCTGACTTGACTCTTACTTCTCTTGACTTTGATCTTAACTTTCCTTGAATTGGATTATGGATTCAAGGTTCATGATCTCATGTTTATGGATGATTTCATGATGTTTAGACGTACTTTAGAGTGTTGAAATCAACTAGAAAACATAGGTACGTTGCTAAGGAACTAGTGCGGAAAGATGGGGGAAGAATGTGAAGAACTAGCGTCCCTGGAGCTTTGAGAGGCGCGGGGTGCCAGCCTTAAAACTTCAGAGGCTGGGGTGGGGCGCTCTGGCTGGCGCGGCTCCCCAGAGCCAAAACTTGAGCAGCCCCTCTTGGGGCTCTGAGAGGGGCAGCGCCCCAGGCCCCTGCCCAGGTGCACTCTGACTTTTCTCCTTCGTTTTTCATCTCTAAACCCCCTATTTCAACTTAGTTCTTTCCCCAAACACTTAGAATCAACTATACCATCAATATATGCAAGATTCTATTCGAATTCAAACCTAAAATCATGAATTTGGATCAACAACTCCTCAACAATTTCAACGAATCAAGAACTCAATAGAACTTCAACAAAACCCATCAATAACTTAATTTTTAAAACCTTCAAGAACATAAATTCGCTGAAATAAATCATGATTGGTGTGTGGGTGAACTAACCCAATGCTATGTGATCTCACATACCTTGTAGGATTGAATCCTTGGCGAAATCCACAACCAAACTTGAACGTTCTTGACGAATCTTTGACTTTTCTTTCTCCTTTCTCCTCTTTTCTCTTTTCTCCAAGCCCTAGCGTGAACTTCAACTTTTCTAAACTGATATAATTCTGATTATACCCCAAATAAACTCCTTAAAACGAATTAAAATAATTGGGTAAGAAAAAAAGACTAAAATTCCCTTTCAAAATCCGGTTTAGAGTTTCCTTATTTGAACAGCCCAACTTCAAATAGGGATATCTCACTCATACGAACTCGGAATCGCGTAAACTCGGCGCCGTTAGAAAAATAATTCCAAGATATTTCCTACGGTATCTGTAAGCACATCTAATTCATCCTGAGGTAGGATATATGGTCATATGAAGTTGACCCAAAACTTAAACTTAACATTACTTAACCAAATATTCCAGATTTTCATTCTTTCCAAAAATGGCTCTTTCTAATTCTAGTTCTTTCTAGTTACGGGGTGTTACATGCCAACTTCTCCTCAGCTCACCTTTCTCTTTCTCCAGGCTTCAAGTGTTTGAACCTCAATTGACGAGCTCATTGGAGTTTGTCTTTCAAACTCAGCAAATCACAAAGTACCACATTTGTTTGTCTTCAAGCCTTTAACTTTTCTCCTTGTATTGTCGCCTTCAGCGATGGTCAACATGTTCACCTTTCTCACTCGGTGATAGTGATTACACTCAAATGTCCTTCTAAAAACCAATTAAAAGGGATAGCAATTATAGTCAATAAAATAAACCTCAACGAAAGGTCAGGGTTGAATCCATAGAGAATAGTATATTGTAGAGAATTCCTATTAAGAAATTTGGATTTTGAGATCGCTCATTTGTAATAATAAGAACAAGTGGGTGGATGATTCCACAAATTTAATAAAAATTTTTGGTTATCAATTATCGAAATTGAACTAAAATATCGGAGAATTCAAGAAATAACAAGCAATCTAGGGGTGCACGGATTGGAGATTGATGTCACATAGGGGTAATTGTGCCGCTCTATAGACGCTAATCATCTTTTGATCTCAAAGCATCTATGCATAGAATCTCCTTTCGGTCTCATCTAAATGCCAAACTAAACAACCGAAAACCTTATTCTATTCTCTCTTTATAAAATATGGCAAAATAGATTTGATCCATAAACTCTATTTTCAAGCAAGTTATAGACATAAAACCTAAATTTCTAGTATTGGAGTAATTACCTGTTCCAATCAATCTCTTTCAAGCATCAACCAATGATCGGAAGTAGAAATTAAGTTTGCAACCTTAACCCATAAATTATTCCCATGCTAATTAGCCCAAATTCATGTATGAATAGCACGAAAAAAGAGCATAACACAATATCCACTACATTAAATCAACACCCAACCCCATAATTTTACCCTTAGATCTTGGGGTTTTAGCCGCCCATCACAAAAAGTAAAGAAAGTATACTTTTTATGGAAACAACCATGGGTATCATGAAATTAAGAAATTACAAGTAAACCCACTTTGGATTCAACTTCAATTTATCAAATTCAAGGGCAAAGTTGAAAAACCCCAAAAGCTAGAAAGTGGTCGTCAAAAGGGTCAAGTGTTCTGTGTCAAAACTCTATTTCAGAACTAATTTTTTAATAAATAACTTGGTATATATTTCTCTCTCCTTTGGAGTATTTATAGTTTCTCAAAATTTGCCCCAAAACCCAATGCACGTCTTATTCAACGATATTAGTCGGGCTCATCTCGTTCAACAAATCGCCTCTTGATCCTTAGCTCACCTTTTCATGCTCTAGGCTTCAGGTGTTTGAACCTCAGTTAGTGAACTCATATGAGTCAGCCTTTCATAGTCGGTGAATCGCTGAGTACCACCTTGGTTTGCCTTTCGAGCAATCAATCTTTTCTTTTACACTGTCATTTTAGGTAATGTTCTACAAGGTCACTTTTCTCATTCGATACATCGCCCTTTTTCAATAGAGTTTTCCAACTTGATATGTTAGACACAAGTGCTATGCACTGTAATGTTGGGTGAGGTCGTGGTCAATTTGCGATCCTCCCTTCTTGTTAGGCGATCGACAATGTATAGTTTACACTTTGTTTTTGCATTTCTGGCCATTCTTTCAAACATCAACTATTGCCTTGTTCATTTTCCTTCATAGCTACAAAGCATCAACATTTTATCAGAATAGGACAAAATTAGGCATTGAGTATGCTAATTATTGAGCTAAATAGACCTCAAATGAGTGCAAATCTACCACTTATAAGATGGTCAACATGTTCGTCTTTCTCACTAGGCTAATAAGACTTCACCCACATCAAATTCAACAAAGACCCAACAATATTTACCAGCCAATTTCAGCAAGTAACCAACACATTCAAGTTTAGCAATTTCTCGGCACAAACATAAGCAATCAACTCATGGGCACACGTCAATATAATCATTTTAGCACAGATAAATAAAATCAATGAACAACATGCATCGCATGGCCAAATTCCCATACATAAAACACATTTTAAGCTCAAACAAAAAGATAGATATCGAATACCAACTTCAAATAGAAGCAAAATGTGAAAACGTGCAAGGTTAGGGTATGGACCGATCTAGCAAGATAATGCACTCCACACACTTAATAATCACAAAAAGGTCACTCACACACTAAAATATGATATTGCGAATGAAAGGGAGGAAAGGATCTGAAACTTGGCAAAGATTTTTCTTTTTGAAAATGAAAAGACCCTTGGCCTTTTCATACTAGGAACGTTCAGCGGTCATGACTAACATCGTCGAGTGCGTTCGACATATATTCACATGCATTTCATTCAAATCACTGATGTTATTATTCTTCTCGTAGTGACTATCGTTGTCACTCATTCTTTGATACCTGCAAAGCTGCAGACCACAACACCAAACAACAATCTACTACAACTAAACAAATTCGCAAGCTAATTTCTCAAATGAAATTTCTAGCCATCATTCCCCGGCACCGACGCCATTTTTGATAACGCTTAAACTACTCTTTAAAATCAATTAAAGAGTAAGTGGTTGTTTATCAATAAAAATATCAACCAAGAGATGGGGTGGAATCCCACAGAAAATAACACAGGGCTAGGAATTCTATTAGGAAATTTGGAATTTACATTCGTTCATTTGTGGTAATAAACAAGTGGGTGGATAATTCCACAAAATTTAATAGAGGGATTTAGTTAAGAAAAATCACAATTAAGCTAAGATTTCAGAAATTCAGATAAGTAACAGGTAATCTAGGGGTGCGGGGATTAAAATCGATGTTACGTAGGGTGATTGTTGTGAGACACCGTGGTTCTTTCGCATAATATGCTTATCATTACATGAGTGTATGAGGCTTATATGACTTGGTGTATCATTTCAGGAGAATAAGGTTGCAAAGGGGAGGTAAAAATAATCAAAGAATTACACTAACGTTATGGGTCAAGGATGCCCTTAAACAAGTTCACATTAAAGAATGTCTCTTTTAACAGCCCGCCCGTCCGGAAGGTTCAAGTTATCCAGTACCTTTGGGGTAGGACAAAGAGTGTCTTATATGCTCAGAGAGATGTTTTATAAGGTGATATAGTCGCCCAATGATCGTAAGTTAAGTTTTGAAGTCAAGCAAGTTGGGAACTAAAAAGTCGGCAAAAGTTAGAGTAAGTTCTCTGATAAACTTTTTGAAATTTTGGTTAAATGTCTCGGAACTTTTCTCCCAATCTATAAAGCTTTAGAATAACCCTAATATACCAAATCAAAGGTATACAAGTCTAAATTCTAACACACTAAACCATTTGTCCATACGACTTCAAAATTGAGAGATATTCATATTTTAGTGAGACTGCACAAGTAGGCACGTGAAGGTGGGCCTCTAGCCCCTATGTTGATATAGCTTTATAAGATATGATTTCCCTTCATTTTATCTCATTTTTTCGACCAAATAAGATTAAAACTGTCCTAAATCCTCTCTAAAGGTTACCCTATCAGCCAAGCAAAGATCTACAACATTTCAATGTGGTTTCACCCTCGGAACGTTTATAGAGATTGTGTTACATCTTTCCTCCTTTTTGGTTGTGATTTGAAGGATTCTTCATGGTGAAAGAGTCTCGTGTTTAGGTGGTATTGGTATTGTTTGGAGGTAATAATTCTCAAACTTCATTTTTTTGAGTAATTCAAAGTTATAGCTATGCTATATAAGCAAGAACACGAATAAATGGCTGGAAAAATTGTATTTGGATAGTTACGTGATGTTGGGCTGTTTTGAAGTATTTTCTAATGGTGTTGTTGCTGGAATTTTTGGAAATGCTTTGTATGTGTGTGGTTTTTGTAGATATGAGTCTGGAAGAGAAGAGGAAGTATAGATGGGTGTTTAATTGTAAGATAAATTAGTGTAACGTTGGTTCTGTTATTGCATTACAATTTTTAAATTGTTTCTTCTTGGTTCAACGTCGTGTGTTTAAGGAGTCTGTTTGTTATTGACAAGACATGCTAAAGTACTATAAGATCCATCAAGTTTAAGTTAAGGTTCTGCCCTTTTAACCTCTTATTGCTTATGAAGTCAAAGACATGATTTCAAATGTAATTATTGGACGAACTCACAGGATGGTGATCGGAAGTGGTGAGTTCGATTTATTATGGTTATATTAAACAATTATATGACTGTATTACATATATTTTTTCTGTCTTTAATGGTTTGAAGACTCGTGGTTGGGTATTGGTTGTGGTTACTTTGGGGTTGGAAAAGAGGGGTGTGGCGATATGCACGAGTTTTTATTGTTGTGCAGGTATACTTTATTTGGTTGTTGTTGACTATTGCATAGGCATCCACTTGTTAATAGATGCTGCAAAAATGTATGTTATGTCATTAATTTGGGGTTATAATTTGGACAGGAAAATGTAATGAAGCATACATTTAAAAAGGGTCCAGCGAGTTGATCACTCTGCTAGTACTCTCTAAATTGCTACTTTGACCCTGACGTGTTAATATTCTATCTGTAATGGTTGTGTGACATGATATCATGTAGATTACATACTCTAAGGAAGGGGTACAATCCACATTAATAGCGCAAGACTCAGAATTGAGGTATGTTAAGGCTAAGCACTGTACTTTCTTCGAGCATGAATTTTGGAATCCTAAATCGTCAAATATTGTTTTACTACTCTATTGCTGGAAAGACCTTTTGTGAAAGGCGTTGAGATTGCAACTGTCATATTTTTATTACTCCATTATGTTGCTACTCCACTCGTTCAGTTAGATAGGGTATTCGGCGTCTTTATGTCATTTTGTTGATTCTCTTGACTATAGGTCCTTGGTTAGAATTCTTATTCTTCTTAAGGTGTAGTAACTTAAAAAGATTAGGGATGAACAATATGAATTTGAAATCAATCCTCCTTTCTCGCTAGTTTATATTTTTGTAAAACTTTAAAATAATACGTTGATCTCCAAAACTCTTAAATGTAAATCGTATGTTTAATCTACTAAAGGACGTGTTTTTCTACAAACTACCAAGGAAACATATGTATATACTAAGTGAAGAGCTTTAAGCTCTTTATGAACATCCTTAGGTTTAAGTTACGGTTCTAAATCTTAGTTACGTGTTCCATTTTAATCTACACGTCTGTAAGTTTCTACGAGACATTTACATGTGATACGAAAGTGATTTCAAGATCATGAGGACAAGAGTACCAACGGGCCAAGATTGGCAACATAATTCTGGTAACACAAATGCATTACAAATCCATGACATTACATGCTATGCATTTTACTCTCGAGCTATAATCGGAAGATATGGGGCCTATTTCCTATATTCATATGTATGAGATATAGATGGCCACAAGTTGGCAAATATGATGCCGGTTCACTACCGAAAGGCACCACCATTGCTAGCACTTCGTTGGGTATGACATGCATTTGCATATATATATATATATATATATATATATATGGATTCACGACATACGATTATGCGAGCATCCTATGCATATTTAATTTATATAAGGTTGGATGTCAGCCATAGAGGCTATCAAAGTTTTTGTTTCAGGTGGTATCTCTTTTACCCTTTTTATATCAACTAGTTATGATTCTATTTTCCGCTTTACATACTAGTACATTTTGATCCGTACTGACATTCCATTGCCTGGGGACACCGCATTTTTGTTTTGTGCGTGCAGGTCCAGGTAGGGATTCTAATTGACCCCTCCACTAGGATTCAGGGTTCAATTATGAGTTGGTAAGATCCACCTATTCCTGGAGCTTTCATAGGAAGTTTACTTTTGTTGTACAGTTTGGGTATAGTCGGGGTCTTGTCTCGACCAGTGCTTATGATACTCATAGAGGCTATTCTGGACACAGTGTTCTGAGTTTCTTTCTGCAGCTTCCAGTTTCCAGCCATATAGGCTTGGTATGTATAGATATATATGTATATGTGTATGTCCTCAATTGCGGCCTCGTCGGCCAGGTAGTAATTTATTATTTTTGGCTTGTCTACCTTTGTCTATATGAATTATTGTTATTTAGGTTATGACCCTAATGGTCCAGGCTTAATATTTTAGATGTTATGCTGCCCGACCTTCTAGGCCCACGGTTGAGTTAGTTGGTATGCTTCAGTGGCTAACTCGAATGCATAAGGTATCGAGTGCCAGTCACACCTCCCCTAGTTCAGGGTGTGACAAACTTGGTATTAGAGCAACTCGTGTCCCAAGGAGTCCACAAGTCGTGTCTTTTAGATTTTTTTTATGGGTGTGTTGTGCACCACACTTATAATCAAGAGTCTATAGGGCATTTAGGATTGGTTACTTTTCTTTCAATTTATAGATCGTGCTATAGAGCTGAGTTATAAGTACGTATGAAATCTAATTAAATCGTGCTTTGTGTTTCTTTTATGGTCAAGAGGATTATCGAGGCTTTATAGTAGAGATTGTTGGTCATCAGAAATTTGTAGACGTGATAGAGCTAGAGATACTCCACTTTGTTATTGATATGGGCATGGATTGGTGGAATCCTTGTTATGCCAATGTCGACTACCGAGAGAAGATTGATAGATATTAGTTCCCAGGTTTGATTGCGAGACTTAGAGTTTGATGTAGAAGATTGTGTTTTCTAGAAAGTATTTCCTAGGAAGGGTATCATGTGATTCATCAAGAACGAGAAGTTGAGTTAAGTCGAATCCAAGGTATGTAAGGCCATATAAGATTATTTGGAGGATTGGCAGGGTGGCATATGAGCTTGATATGACTTCAGAATTGAAATTGGTCCATCTAGTGTGCCAAGTATATATGTTGTAGAAGTGCATTGGAAATGCTTCATAGATTAGGCCCGCTGAGTATATTTGTGTCTCTGAGTACTTTTCGTATGCTGAGGGATTAGTGGCTAGGTTGGATTGGCAGGTAAGAAAAATTTGGACTAAAGAAGTGGTTTCTGTGAAAGTGTTACGGCGAAATAACAACGTTGAGGAAATAACTTGAGAAGCTGAGGAGGAAATAAGAAAGAAGTACCCCCAACTATTGACGACTTAAGCTGAGTTGTGTTTCAATATTTGACAATTATTCCTGTACACAAACTTAATTGGATTTTAAATACCTCAAAAATGCAGTTTATATGGCTTGTCGCGAGCTAGATATACGAAGCCTTGTAATTAGATTTTCCGAACTGGATTTAAGATTTGTGGACTTAATAGATATAGCCTTGCAAATAGGACCGTGGCAGCAAAGAATATAACCAAGAGATTGTTCGAATCCATTCGCGGACGAATATTCTTAAGGAGGGGAGAATGTGAGACCCCGTGGTTCTTTCGCAAAATATGTGTATCATTGCATGAGTGTATGAGACTTATATGACTTGCTGTATCATTTCAGGAGAATAAGATTGCAAAGGGGAGGTAAAAAATTTAAAGAAATAGACTAACATTATGGGTCAAGGATGCCCTTAAACAAGTTCGCGTTAAAGAATGTCTCTTCTAACACCCCACCCGTTCGGAAGGTTCAAGTTATCCAGTATCTTTGGGATAGGAAAAATAATGTCTTATATGCTAAGAAGGATGTTTTATAAGGTGATATAGTACCTCAATGATCATAAGTTAAGTTTTGAAGTCAAGCAAGTTGGGAAATAAAAAGTCGGCTAAAGTTAGAGTAAGTTCTTTGATAAACTTTCTAAAATTTGGGTTAAATGTCTCGGAGCTTTTATCCCAATCTATAAAGCTTTAGAATAACCCCAATATACTAAATTGAAGGTATACGAGTCTACTTTCTAACGCACTAAACCATTTGTCCATACGACTTCAGAATTGAGACATATTCATATTTTAGTGAGACTTTACAAGCAGGCACGTGAAGGTGGGCCCCTATCCCCTATGTCAGTTTAGCTTTATAAGATATGATTTCCCTTCGTTTTATCTCATTTGTTTCGACCAAATATGAATAAAACTGTCCTAAATCCTCTCTAAAGGTTACCCTATCAGCCAAGCAAAGATCTACAACATTTCAATGTGGTTTCACCCTCGGAACGTTAATAGAGATTGTGTTACATATTTCCTCCTTGTTGGTTGTGATTTGAACGATTCTTCATGGTGAACGAGTCTCACTTTAGGTGGTATTGCGGTTGTTTGGAGGTAATAATTCTCACACTTCATTTTTTTGAGTGATCCAAAGTTTTAGCTACAATATATAAGCAAGAACATGAATAAACAGCTGGAAAAATCGTATTTGGATAGTTACGTGATGTTGGGCTGTTTTGAAGTATTTTCTGATGTTGTTGTTGCTGGAATTTTTGGAAATGCTTTGTATGTGTGTGGTTCTTGTTGATATGAATCTAGAAGAGAAGAAGAAGTATAGATGGGTATTTAATTGTAAGATAAATTGGTGTAACGGTAGTTATGTTATTGCATTGTAATTTTCTAATTGTTTCTTCTTGTTTCAACGTCGTGTCTTTAAGGAGACTATTTGTTATTGACAAGACATGCTAAAATACTATAAGCTCTATCAAGTTTAAGTTGAGGTTCTGCCCTTTTAACCTCCTATTGCTTATGAAGAGAAAGACATGATTCCAAATGTAATTATTGGACGAACTCACAAGATGGTGATCGGAAGCGGTGAGTTCGAGTTATTATGGTTATATTGAACAATTATAGGACTGTATGACATATATTTTTTCTATGTTTAATGGTTTGAAGACTCGTTATTGGGTTTTGGTTGTGGTTATTTTGGGGTTGGAAAAGAGGGGTGTGGCATACGCGTGAGTTTTTATTGTTGTGCAGGCATACTCTATTTGGTTGTTGTTGACTATTGCGTAGGCCTCCACTTGTTAATAGTTGCTGAAAAAATGTATGTTATGTCATTAATTGTGGGTTCTAATTTGGAGAAGAAAATGTAATGAAGCATATATTTAGAAAGGGTCCGGCGAGCTGATCACTCTGCTAGTAATCTCTAAATTGCTACTTTGACCCTGACGTGTTAATATTCTATCTGTAATGGTTATGTGACATGATATCATGTAGATTACATACTCTAAGGAAGGGTTACAATCCGCATTAATTAGCACGATATTTGGAATCCTAAATCGTCAAATATTGTTTTACTACTCTATTTTTGGAAAGAACTTGTGTAAAAGGCATTGAGATTGCAGCTGGCGTATTTTTGTGACTCCATTATGTTGCTATTCCACTCGTTCGGTTAGATAGGGTATTCGGCATCTTTATGTCATTTTGTTGATTCTCTTGACTATAGGTCTATGTGTACAAATTCTTATTCCTCTTTAGGTGTAGTAACTTAAAAAGTTTAGGGATGAACAATATGATTTGTAATTAGTCCTCCTTTCTCGCTAATTTATATTTTTAAAAATCTTTAAAATAATACGTTGTTCTCCAAAATTCTCAAATGTAAATCGTATGTTTAAACTACTAAAGGACGTGTTTTTCTACAAATTACTAAGGAAACATATATAGATACTAAGTGAAGAACTTTAAGCTCTTTATGAACATCCTCAGGTTTTAAGTTACCTATCTAAATCTTAGTTAAGTGTTCTAGTTTAATCTACAATTATATAAGGTTCTACGAGACATTTACATGTGATACGAAAGTGATTACGAGATCATGAGGACAAGAGTACCAATAGGCCAACATTGGCAACATGATTCAGGTAACACAAATGCATTACAAATTCATGACATTACATGCTATGCATTCTATTCTCGAGCTATAATCGGAAGGTATGGGGCCTATTGCCTATATTTATACGTATGAGATACAAATAGCCACAAGTTGGCGAATATGATGCTGATTCGCTACCGGAAGGCACCACTATTGTTAGCACTTGGTTGGGTATGACATGCATTTGCATCTATATATATGGATTCACGACATACGATTATGCGAGCATACCATGCATATTTAATTTATATAAGGTTGGATGTCTGCCATGTAGGCTATGAGAGTTTCAGTTGCAGGTGGTATCTTTATTACCCTTTTTATAGCAACTATTTATGATTCTATTTTCCGCCTTGCATACCAGTACATTTTTATCCGTACTGACGTCCCATTGCCTGGGGTGCTGCATTTTTGTTTCATGCATGCAGGTCCAGGTAGGGATTCTAATTGACCCCTCCACTAGGATTCGGGGTTCAGCTGTGAGTTGGTAAGCTCCACCTCTTCCTGGAGCTTTCATAGGATGTTTACTTTTGTTGTACAGTTTGGGTATAGTCGGGGCTTTGTCTCGACCAGTGCTTGTGACACTCATAGAGGCTATTGTGGACACAATATTATGGGTTTCTTTCTGTAGCTTACAACTTCTAGTTTCCAGCCACATAGGATTGGCATGTATAGAGATGTATGTATGTGTGTATGCACTCAATTGCGGCCTCATCGGCCAGCTAGTACATTATTATTTTTGGTTTGTCTACCTTTGTCTATATGAGTTGTTGTTATTCAGGGTATGACCCTAATGGTCTAGGCTTAATATGTTAGATGTTTTGCTGCCCGACCTTCGAGGCCTACAATTGAGTTTGTTGGTATGTTTCAGTGGCTAACTCGATTGCATAAGGTATTGAGCGCTAGTCACGCCTCCCCTAGTTCGGGGCAGTACAATTGTTTTTGTCTATAGTAACGAACATTCATGGATAGGCTAGGTCATTTCAATGACTATAATCTTCTTACGATCTCATAGAATCATTTCATAGAATCTTCTTTCGGTCTCATCTATGTGCTATACTAAACAATCCAATACCTTACACTATTATCTCTTTCGATGCTGTAGGGAAAAAAGATCCGAGCCATAACCTTTATTTTCAAGCAAGTTACATACATCAAACCTAAATTAGAAGTATTAGAGTAATTAACCACTCCAATAAATCTCTTTCGTGCATCAATCAGAGATCGGAAGTAGGAATTAATTTTGCAACATTAACTCATAAGTTAAACCCATGCTAATTTTCCCAAATACATGTATGAACATCAACAAAATAGAGCAAAACATAATACCCACTATATTAAATCAACACCCAACCCCATAATTGCACTCCTAGATCTTAGGATTTTAGCCACTCATCACAAATAGAAAATAAATTATATCTTTCATGAAAACAGTCATGGGTAACATGAAACTGAGTTATTATAAGAAAAATCACTTTGAATTCAACTTCAATTTATCAATTTCATGAATAAAGTTGAAAAACCCCAAAAACTAGAAAGTGTTCTTCACAAGGTAAAGTATTTCTCTCTTTATCTATTGTTCCAAATTTTAGATATTTTGAACTCCTTTCCGAACTCCTCTTTGGGAGATTTATAATTTCCCAAAACTTTGGCCCAAAGTTCAATGCGTGACCCATTGGGCGACATTAATCGGGATCACCGATCACAATGGGCGGATCACCAACTGCTCCTCAGCTAACCTTTCTCTTGCTCTAGGCTTCAAGTGTTTGGAGACCTCTAATTGCCTACCGTAACTAAAAGCTTAACTACATCGTTGAGCGGAGATACACTGAACCAATTATTGAGCATTATGTTTTTATCATGTCTATTAAACAAGTAAGGTGTCTATGTATATCCCTATCCTATATACAAATCAACCCTACTTGAGAAGATCATGCTCCTTTTTTCCCACGTTCTATCCTCTTATTCCTCTCTCGAGTTCAATTCGGACAATATGTTTATTTCAATGGCGGCCAATCATGAAATACTAAATTAAGAACAAAAGAGTAATTCAAACGATAACCAATATCAATCCATAAAAATTAATAATATACAATCATTTCGTAGCCACAACTCTAGAATAAGGGTCTTTAGCTACTAATGCCTAAGAAAAGGATCCTGTAAAGTATAACTTTTCTCTACAAAGACTCTCCTAGTATTCCCCAACAATTATTTCTATGAACTATTTATAGAGGTAGAAAACCCTATGTAAAATAATTGAGTCCAAAAAATTGGGAATCCAAAACCAAAATATATTGGGTTTATGCGTGAACAGTGCACCGCCTAAGCTTCAATCGTGCGTTTCTTCTTCTTGCTGCCACGTGTCACACCTTCACAATGTTTTCTTTTTTATCTTTTGCAAATGAGGGGATAAATATAAATATAATATAATATTCAATTTAATCCATTAAGTTGCTTGCTTGATTTCTTTCTTCAACATCCTATCTTTAGTTTTTTTTAGCTCCAAACTTCTTCATCTTCACACCAATTTAATCCTACAAATAAAATATACTATTAAGCACAATCCATAAAATCCATGCTAAAAAGGATAAATATAAATACTAAATATGAGGTAAATAATGATTAAAAATATGTATTTTTGGCCTCACATCAATGTTCCCGGAGGGCACTTATCAAGTCGGATGAGTTGCGGTCGTTGTGCTAGTGCTTTAATAAGTTATGTATGTTGGGCAGACGTATCTATCAATTTATTCTCCCTTGTAGTTACCTTGCTTTTTGTAGAAGAACTTTTGATAAAGTTTTTCTTAATTGACAACATTTTGTTTTGGCCTATGATATCTTTAGATTGCTAGTTAAATTTTGCCTCTATGTTGCCTGCATGCCTAGCTTCTCTCGATTATAGGATAACTTTCTTTTGTGGTATTGTTTGAACATGGCCCAGGTTATCCTTTTTGAATATGGAATATGAGGGGAAATCATATGTGTGACTGGATCTCATAGGGGATATCATGAATAATGGAAGGGAAGGCTCGTCTTTGAGAGTGCCATTTGGAGTGGGTAAATCTGACTTACTTTGTGGTTCATATAAAACATGGAATTCATATTTTCCAAGATGACTTAGAAAAAAATAGACGGGTCTCTGTCATAATATCTCTTTTGGAATTTCCTTTCAGAGTTTGCTCCTTTTTCCCCGTTTGCGGGTAGCATCATGATCAAAGTCACCTTCTTGGCATCCATTGCAGTCTGTCTATGTTCCATGGAGTGTGCCCTGTAAGTGGGCAAGTGAACCATTATCTACCATGTTCGTCATGATATAATTTTCATATCCAATCATGTACACTCTTGAAACCACTTAAAAACCAAGATACGGTCTCTAAGTTCTTATCCTCTTGAAGATCAATATGAGATTGCTACATGCAGATAGGTATGACTGTTTGGTTTGGCATTTGTGGTGAAAGAAGATGCAGTACTTGGTGAACATGTCATCGTCTAACGTGGTGAAGCTACGCTCATTGGGTAAGAGATGTTGAAGATGGAACCACTACTTCTCATATTTTGTGACCCATGAATTAGGGAGAACTTTGACATGTTCTTCTCTAGATATATTCCACGGAATCTGGGTGACAAAGTGGTTCCATTCGTGGCATCTACATTTAGAAACAAAACAACTTTGCTACCCGGAAGAGATAGGTCCATGGCATGGTTTTGAACTCTCCAAGCTAGCTGATAGTGAAGAGTTGCATGTATGGCATCTCTAGCCTAAGGAGCTCCAAGTGTTTGGACCTTTTGATGATGGGTGAATTTCCACTCATTTGAGGCTCTTTTCTTAGGATTTTGTGACACTCAAATAGAGAAAGAGGCTAATTATCCATTGAGTTATGTTGATTTCATGTGTTTGTTATTGGGAAGAAATGTGAAGGAAAAGATTGGAAAACAAGTTTAACGTGGCAGGAAATTTGTTCTCTTATGTTGCTCATGTGACAGAAGGTTCGCTTAAGTTAATGGTCAATGACTGTAAACAGACCGCTGAAGCAATCGTGCAAAAGTCTCTTTTTCAAACTCTCCACAAAATGTAGGTTTCTCTTATGCGAAATAATCGTCACTTTTGTGAACTCCCAGCCGCTTTGGTAGAGCCCGCCTACCTAGACGAGGGAAAACATGGAATTTCTCAGGCTTTGGACCCAAATTCTCATATAGGGCCGAAAAGAAGCCTGAAAGATCCATCATCCACTTAAGAGTTCAGGGAATAGAAGTTCATCTTGTAGCCGAGACTAGGGAAGAACCCTAATTTGTATTGTTCATAATTTTGGGTTGAGTCTTTGAAGGCAAGTTGTCTCACAATTTACATTTGGGTTTGAAGATTGTGTGTTTAATAGTAAAATCTCTTATTACCTTCTTCTTTTCTTGCTTTACATTGCTTGAATTATGAGTGGAATTATGTATAGGAAATTGGGGCTTTGTGCTAGAAATACACAAAGCTATTTGGGTATTTGATTTATCATTCTATTCCTTTTGTGATTCCTTGATTCCATGCATAATTTCATGAAATGAATTTAATCTAATTATCATGTTTGAATTTATGATTTGAGAGTGCACGCTCAAATCTAGCTTCCGATCTTTGTGGGTTGCTCGAAAGAGAATTGTTGAAGTAAAGCATTAGATTAATTATAATACTTGGCTTTGAGTCCTAAATTTGAGACCGAAAGGAGATAATATAAGTCTACTTTGTTAAATGCTAAACTTCCTAGAAGTAGGGGTTTAGATAAAGTTCTTGGATTGCTTGGTTGTTGAGCACGATTCAGACCGAAAAGAGATTTCATTATAGAACACTTTAAGATAGAAAAAAGATTAGTGTTGACTAATGATGATCTAGCCTATCTTATTGAATTGGCCTCTGTTGAATTGCAATGGACCATTGAGTGTGGATTGAATTCCAAATTTCCCAATTCTTGTATATCCCTGGCTTGATATTGTCTTGGCCCAAATCTATAGTTTTGTTACTAAAATCACTCTTTATTTGATAATATTGTACTTTGGATGTATAGATTCAAACTCGTAACTATTCATTATTTTTCTTCAATTGCCGACAAATTATTCTCTGAGGGATTCGATCCCGACTCTTTGTAGGGTATTCTTATTGACTACATCTATTTACTCTTTTCACTTGTTCTAAGGGTAATTTGAACGTCATAAAAAATGGTGCCGCTGCCGGGGAATAGTTAGGTGTATTGAATTGATTTAGAATTTATAGGTTACTTGTTTCTATCTAGGTTGTTAATAGTTGTCTTTACTTCCTTTGTTTCTTTGCTTATATGTCTTTTTGTGAAATGTTTGGGGCTAACATACCCTATATCGATCCATGAAAATGTGACTAAATGAGTGTGATGAGTCAATATAGGCTTAGGGTTGTGGAAGAAAAGCTCAATTGGGGTGAAAAGACCCTACACCAACTATCCCAAAACAAGGAAAAGCTTCGCAACATACATCTTAATCGGTGCCATGAGATGGTAAAATTCAAGTTTGTACTCACAAGTCTTAAAGCCATAATGAGAACAAAAGCGGAGGAAGATGCTACTTCTAATCCAATGGCCAAAAAGAGCAAAGAGGAGTCTCACAACTTGTACCTAGCTAGTTTATATCAGATAGTACGACTCGAGTTTAAGATTGAAAGGTTGGAAGCAAATATGAGAACAAACTAGGTTGTGGTGGACATTGAGGATATCTTGGGCCTTTTCAACCAAT